>KV921223.1:4648-15999 GCA_002081555.1 Protostelium mycophagum | reverse complement strand
CTTCAAAGAAAGAGGACCTCCAAGGCACCTCTCCAAATGCAATTGTAATCAATGAATAGAAGAGAGCTTGTTGATCATCGTGTACCACAAGGGTGGTGGGCTGTCGCGTGGTGAAAGCGTGGTGTACGTGGATGGAGCAACACGGTATGGTTGCTGTGACGAGCGCAGGTATTGTTGACGCACAGTCGGTACTGTCGACACTGTTCTCCCAATCAATGGCCATGGCGGAGTTGAGAAAGATGATGGATGGGTGTCAGAAACGGATGTCAAAATTTAAAATTTTCTCACAAGAATTTCACGCGGGAACGTCAGACAACTTGTTTCAAAAGCGTCAGACTTACTTAGACCCAAGATGCAACACTTGAAAGAAGAACCCATTTCAGATGGCGAAGAACGCAACGGTTTGGATGATCTCGCTGAAGGATCATTAAATCACTCTGTTGCTGGTCGAGTCGGTGTCAGTAGTCTTTTGGGGAATAGGTGAATCGTGATTGTCTGAACAAAGATACTGATGAAGTGTAGTGAGGGCGAATCAGATTCACACGCAAATTCTTATCTAAATCAACGTGAATAGGCAATGTTTCTTGTTCATACCTTGACTGCTTACAGACGGACGAATACATCCTCATTCAGAACCTGTCTATGATAATTATTACCATCCACAGGTAAATCTCTCTAATAATTCTCTGATTGAGTGCTTAGTCACCAAAGCTGAGAGCACATTCTGAAAATCCTGGGTCTCCACAGAAAGAAGCAACTTTACGACAGACACAGATCGCCTTCCAATGCAACCTTTTAGAGACACCTGGCATTCCATGCAGTAAGTTTCGACAGTTTTTGACCTGTATGAACTGTTCAGATGGAAGCGAGGGACTGTCTAAGCCTGCAATCTCGCCAAATGACAACAACATTTTGGTCGTGGGTACAGAGGAGCAGTCAGAGAACAAACCCAACTTATTGTTTTTGGTCAGCATACACGACACAGACAAATTATTCCACCTCACTTCCCTATTAGAGATCCCACATGTAAATCATCAAACATCATATAATACATGTCTTTGTGTACAGATACAAATCCGCACCATGAGTGTCTTACAGTGGTGCAAATTCAACAATAATTTCTGTTAAAATGAACAAAAATCTGATCAAAACGCAATTGCGGCACTATCTGGAATCTGAGGCGTGCCGTCAGCGCTCTGGCTGACATACTACAGCATGTCCGGGACATACACTGGCTGAGCAACACGCACATACTGATGGCTGCCAGCTCCAAGTTATGTGTCGCTTCAATTGACCCTTACCAAGTTAAATTACATAATTCAGGCACGTAAATATAATTGAAAATTCTTTCAAATTCTTTGTGAAAATATTAAAATCCAAAAAATAAACGTGAAGATAATAAATTCATTTTTACGAATTAAAAATGTATCTTAAAATAAAGAATTATTTATTTTGATCGAATTCACAATGAACGAAAGATAGTTGTGGCAATCCCCGCATTCCACAAAGATATCATAAGAGAAGTCGCACCCAACCCCAAAAACACCGGTCTCATAGCAACCGGCGGGTTCGATGGCAACGTCTTCATAACAGACATCGAACAAGTGATGGAGGCACTCAACAGAAAAGAAAATAATTGCAACAACAATGTCTTTAGATGTGGCGATGTCGTCGGGAGTGTCGCTTGGAACCCTCAAGGTTTTCTCTTTATATATATCCAATCTTTATTAATAATTAATATTATTTTTGTTCAACAAAATTTCATTGGTATTTTTCTTGTGATGCTCCAGTGGTTTTTGTTGTCTTTTGGTACAGATACGGGCTTTTGTCTCAAGTTGTTTTATTCTAAAAGGTGTTTTAACATAATAAACTGATTCAGATACTTGGCAATTGAGTTGTACAACGGATGGAGGTGTTTTTCATTCCTTTGATGTGCGTCAAGATAACAAGAATCAACTCAGATTCGACTCTGCTAAGCGGGTAACTATTATTTAATTGTGATTTCCCAAATATAAATTTTCCTGCAGAAATGTACACTTGCAATTCCACAAATCTATTTGGATTTATTCTTCATTGCATTTTAAAATGTTCCAAAAAATAAAACCAGATATAGTATTATTATGGCTCCAGCGCTTCGGAAATCCATGACGCTGTTGCATCTTGTGAAGAAAAGATATAAAGATTATTCGAATTACGAAAATAGGATTTATATTGTCATGCATATGTGGACCCGACAACAGTACTGCTTGGCTATGGTGACGGAACTCTCCGTATATTCGACATCAGAATGAGAGACATGTCCGTATTTACATTTATCACAATATGTTTTATCTTTTGATTTCAAGAAAGTTTCATTATAATTTCTATACGAAAATAGAATCTTTCAATTTAATTAATAGAAAATACAAATAACTCGAAAGTAATTAGTTGTAGTGTGCTAGATTTTCATGATCCATGCCTGAAGAAAGTGGGGGAAATTCGTATGAATTACAGAACGAAATGTTTCGCCAACTTTGGCACTCCAGAGTAATTTATTATTATTTTCACTGTTGATATTGTTTGAATGCCAAGTGTATGACAAGCTGAGTCTGTAGTGGCTCTTGGCGGCACAGCCGCAACCTCTCATTTCACTCAAATATTCTTCTCGCGCAATCTCCACATTGCTGCAGCCAAGATGCAGAAGAAAATATTAAACCAGCTCATACCTGTCTTTTTTGTAGTTCTTCTGATCCCGATGTTGAAATTACCGTATCTCTGTGACTGAATCCTTCCTAGCGTAACATTATGGCCTTACACAGAGCAATCTGTAGTCTTCAGTACTTTTGGAAGGTTAACAGAGACACCAAATCCATCATTTTACAAGACATCGGGCGCCTTCAGACCCAATTCGCACTCGCTCGTCCTGACGGACACGTATCTTTATTCATTCTTTAATTCTTATCTAATTTGTTCCTTGACAAGGAAGACACGGAACCATTGGGCTGATGGACTTCTCTGCATTAGTGGCTTGAATAAACATATCTTTTTAGCAGTGGTGTTGTCACTTTTCATGCCTCAAAAATTCATAAAATCTTCCTCAAAATATTTAGCCTGTAGGTCGAATTTGGATGCAAAAACTAAATGTTTGAAGCCCAATGTCAAGAGGCTCAAGTGGCGAAAGGTCGGTAGAAAAGGTTTGGACACAATTTGTCATAGATTTTCTTTGTTGATGGATCACTTCAAACAGACCCCCACTCACGATCATTTATTTCGATAAAACCCGACAAATAATCCTTTATGTGCAGCAGAATGGGTGGAATGACTGCAGTGAGATCTTCACTCTGATTCTTCCTCTTTGCTCTCTTTGCTCTGAAAAAAGCGGCTTGTGACGATCTGTATTAATGAGCGTAAATAAATGGCAACATTCAAATCATGATCAGGTACCTTTTTTTTCTTTGTTTTCTGTTGTGGAGGTTTTTTTGTCTCAATTTTCGATTGGTTCAACTTTCGTTTTGAAACTGGTTTCTGTTGTTCTGACTTATCACTGGTTCAATTAATACTTAACCATAGAGCTGCAAAAGGAAAATCCCGAATAAATAAAACTCACGAAGGAGTCATGCCTCTTGCTACCATCATGGATCTTCTGATCTTTGGTGCTGACTGTGAGAAATGCTGAAAATAACAGGAGAATCCACTGGCAGAAGCAAGGACATCCCCATCCGGACTAAATTTTGCCACCTGATTCCTCAGTATATTTAAAATTCGTCTATCTACCAGTTGATGTTGCAAGACAATATTCACATATTGGTTCTGTGCCTCTTCGACAAAAAATAAATGTAGCATCATATCACATAATTTAATTTTTGAATTTTTGACTTACTGTTGAGAGACCAGTTATCTTAGAGCTTCCAAATGTTATGATACGGCGTGGCTCAGTTCCACAATAAAATAAATCTATGCCTTTCGTTTCATCAAATCTGCCGATTGAGAAAACATCGTTGTAGAGGGGGTGCCATGTGGCTTGGAACGGTGTCAGGTGTTGAAAAGGTCTGAAACATTCAATCAAGATTTTGATGATGTCCTGAGATTTCAGATGAGAAGTCGTGAAGACCTGTGAGGATGGTTGATGATTGTTGGGGAAATACTTTCATTGGATATTTCTGATCTCAACTGCAATCATTATCATTTATTTATTATTATTCATTTATTGTTATTTTAATGATGCTAACTCACCCCATATATTCGTATTTCGTCATCTTGGCTTGTGCTCAGCAACAGACTCCCGTTTGGCGAAAATTTTGCTGGATCTAGTGAATTTGATGAATAAATGAGGAGATACCTGAATTAACAACAGCAGTGTGCGGCAGTGAAACGAGAGGATCTTCCATCTTTCTTATATCCCATAATTTTACAGTCATGTCATTACTCGAACTACAAAATATATTTTCATTTTTAGGGTGAAATTCCTGAAATTTTTAATTTTAAAGTAGAATAATGAAGACATACGAGATGGGGGATCTTTGTCTTGTGTGCCCTCTTCTTCTGTTGTAGATTTCCCTGCTCGTCTAAAATATAAATTACGCCTTTGTTGTCTGCAACAATGATTGAAGCTGGAAATTGATCAGGTTGAACACCTTAACCGTGTTACATTTTGATACACTGTTGCAATCACAAGAAGTGAACCAATGTGTCTTGACATCTCCTGAATCTAGTATAGAGGTCGTGCTGCTTGTAGGTAAGGACCATAATTTGAAGGTTCCATCCACAGAAGTAGAATAAAGATTGTCAGCATCCCAGGGACTGAATCTCACTTCTGTAATACTACCTCCCTTTCCCTTTCCAGATAATTTGGACAATTTTCTCACTTGAAGATAGTCCCAATACTCCATATCGCCACTGTTAGCTGATTGGTATGCAGCCGAACCACTAGGCTCACCTCTTGGAGGCAATGATCAACGTGCCATATAGACTCCTTTGTGTTGCAAATTCTATGCTCACCACACGACGATCAAATGATTTGACTGTGTGATAAACCTCTATCGTTGACCACTGATTCAAGAGGATGCCATTCGTGATGATATCGGACAAAGCTGAAGTCCTTGCAAAGGAAGTTGTCGAAGAGAGGAGCCCGCTCTTCAAAGCCGTGACCAACGACATCATGCAAAATTGAATTGGTCACGTGAGAAACGAAATTTCTTTGTTGAATTGTAGAATTTATTTGTTGAATTCCAGCCTGTACTTTCCGTACTGAGGCTTTCCTGGCTCCGGGACATGCAATACCATCACTTCCTCTAATATCCTCATGATCTCCATCTTTGCCTTCTTTACAGACTGTGGATCCTCTCCTTCTATATATAGATGTAGCTTTCTCTCACCAGGTGGTGGCTGTCTCCCTGGCTGAACAAATGTTCCCCTGTGATCATGAATAAAACAATTGAGTATCTCTACTCACTTTGTGGATACAATCGTCTTTGTAAATTCTTGTACAGCTGTTAGAGCGTCCTTATGTGTCACCTGTGATATGTTAATTTCATTGAAATATTTGAATATTTGAATATACCTTCCATCTAGCCTGCTGTGGATAATCGTTGATCTCTAATTCCTCGAAGAAATGTTCTCCCGGTATTATATTTTCAGATTTTTTGGTCATTCCTGAGATAACTTGGAGTCTCTTCTGCAGCTGAGATCCGTGCACAGGGGCAAGAGGAGTGTAGCTCGACAGTGATGCATTCTTCCCAAGAATTTGATTCAAAGCTTGCTGTGCTGCTGAAGGAGGGTTGTGTGTCTGTACTGTAATCGTCTGTCCACCCACCTTTCCCTGTCAGATGATATCATTCAAATATGGAACATACCGTGATTTCCTTTGGAGCAGTGTCTTTTTCTCTGGCTTTCTCCTGAGTGTGTGTCTCACCCACTTTGC
Organism: Protostelium mycophagum; assembly: GCA_002081555.1. Taxonomy (NCBI): domain Eukaryota; phylum Evosea; class Variosea; order Protosteliida; family Protosteliaceae; genus Protostelium; species Protostelium mycophagum. The sequence goes on along the minus strand of KV921223.1, from coordinate 10,100 downwards.
TTGCAAGTGCAGCGGCAGCTTGTGCCACAGCAGAAGGTATAGCGGAGACACTGACAGAGTTCTTACCCTTGTCGTACTGCTTGTTGACAGTCTGGATCAATTGATTGGGTTCATCTCCTGAGGAGTAATCTTCATCTCCTCTCTCATCTACTCCATAGGCCCGCCTTGCTTTCCTGTATATATCAATATTTACATTTATTATGATATCTTACTTTCTCTCTTCTTCTTTTGCGAGTGCCTCATTCTGGTCGAATTTGAAACCTTTACCTCCATATCCACTACCAGTCCCTTGGGCTGTTCCCGCCTTCTTCTTCTCATTTTGACTGCCCACCAACTCTTTCAGTGCTTGTGGTACCTATTCATTTTTACGTACATACTACGATGGTAAAATGCATCGACATCCTCTTTATACTGCAATGCAGTCTATTAACGTTGACAAAATATGCACAAGAATGAAATCTCACCTCCGTATGTGAATTCTCCAGGGCCCTAGCAATATCAGGGGCGTAACGTTCCTCATCAGGAGTTATGAAGGTATAAGCTTGTCCCTTTGCTCCAGCTCTTCCCGTCCTTCCAACTCTGTGTACGTAGTCTTCCATATGGTTTGGTACGTCATAGTTCACCACAAGGTTCAGTTCTTTCACGTCAAGACCTCTTGCTGCTACAGATGTTGCCACCATAATTGATGTCACCTGAAAATATTTATTCCTTAATCTTCTGTGTTCCTCTTGGTTTTTTTGGGTTGTGTTTTCTCTGTTGATCATTTTATGGTATTATTCAGCTATATAAAATTGGAGATCATTCAGTCACAAAAAGAATGACTCGCCTTTCTCTTGAAGTCATCCAGTGTAAAATCTCTAGCCTCTTGCTCCATACCACCATGTAATACAGCACAAGGATATCCAGCCTTGGTAATCTCTGCATACAACTTGTCTGCGTTCTCCTGTCTATCAACAAAAACGATGATGGAACCTTTCTCCTCATATTCTTTGAGAAGTTCAAGAAGTCTTCGAAATTTGGTGTCCTCAGTGCGTACTTCTACAACTTGTGTGACAGTATCAGATACGGTAGATCTCTGGCCAACAATGATTTCCAGTGGCTTTGTGAGAATCCTTCTAGCTAAAATCTGTATCTCTCAGTCTCTATAACCAATCATGCATATTCAAAATTATCCACTCACCTCCACAGACCTTGGAAATGTTGCAGAGAATAAAACAGTCTGCCTGCTCGGCTGCACATTCGTGATGATTCTTGTGATTTGTGGTTCAAAACCCATATCGAACATTCTGTCTGCCTCATCCAGCACCAAAAAACTGATTCTGGCAAGATTTGTGACTTTACCAGCATTGGTACAGAGAATATCTATCATACGGCCCGGTGTACAAACGATGATCTCACACCCACGCTTGAGCTCTGAAATCTGAGATGCGACGCCACTGCCTCCGTAGACGCACACACATCTGTGTTCATTAATTTTAGACATGTAATTATAAATGTGCAAGACTTTTTGTCATGGAATTTTTTCTCTCTGACAAAGTCACAGACACAATACTGAAGCAGAGTCACCAGGAATGATTGGCAGCTTAGTGATATATAACTAAAAACGCACCTCAATTCCAATGGCTTTGTGAACTTTTTAAATTCCGCATGGATTTGCATAGCCAACTCTCTAGTGGGAGCCACAACCATTGCGATGGGACCTTCTCCTTGCTGCACTGGTGGTTGGTCCAGTATATGTCTTAACATTGGTAAAAGAAAACACAGCGTCTTACCACTTCCAGTCTTGGCACATCCTGAGATAATTGTCAGTGCTGTCGATCACCAAGTTCATTAGAAAATGCTGCAAAGCCACACAAAAACAAATGAATACCTATGACGTCACGTCCAGACATGATGGCGGGTATCGCTTGGCATTGTATTGGTGTAGGCTTATTGTAGTTCAACTTCTCCAATACTCGAAGGACTTTGTTTGACAGACCACACTGCGCGAATCCTTTGATAGGGTTAGGACAAGAACCTCCTCTTATTTTAATATTTTCCAACTCTGCTCTGTATTGATCTACCTATAAAATATTAATTCAATTTATCTGTAAATTCATATGCTTTGCGTCAATTGATTGACACGAACAAAGATTCGAACTCAGCTCACCTCCTCTGGCGTCATCCTCGCAATCTCTGGTACTTCGATGTAAAAATTCTTTTTAAATGGGATGTATTCCATCTTTGAGTGATCCACAGTAGCGAGCGTTTTTTTCTTCAATTGCTTCAGAATGGATGATTCCTCCTCTTCATCTTCTTCTTCTGGTACTTCTTCGATCTCGTCTTCTTCACCTGAAGATGAATCAAAGTATTTCTGTGTGGGTCAATATCGATTATATGTAAATATATTCTCATTGAGTGAGTAGAGATATGTTTTTGCTAAAATAAACATCTTTGCGATTAAATCATATTGCATGCAATCAAAATATTTTAAAAGAGGCGAAGCCCAAGATAATACATGTTGACATTAATGAAGCAATAATTGTATTACCTGTCCAATAGATCCCTCCTTCGGTGCCTCCTTGGGTATTGCCTTCACCTGAAAACACGTCATCGAACTCTTCTTATTCCTTTTGTTTTTATTTATTGATCACACAAGATATATCCAGTGCAGTCTTCTTATGGCGGCAAATTATCACGCCAAGAGACACAAATTTTGCTACGCCAAGATTAAAAAAACATGGCAATGCCAAACAAAATTGTGATTATTGAACAAAAATCTTCAAGTCATGAACTCACCTCTTCTTTGATTCCCTCCATGAAGGCATCCAGAGGATCAATCTCATCGGCTGCAGAGGCATTTGAAGCAAGGGACTCAGTTTTGACATTGTTGTCTTCCATCTGTATTGCCTTCTTCTTCTCCATCTTCTTTAAGGTAAATGCACCTGAGAATGTGCCCTTGATGGTATTATCTTTTGGTTCATTTTTTATCTCTGTTTTGATCACTGACTTCGCCTCTTGTTCGATAGCAGGTGTGGTTGTATCAGATTTGTTGGATGTATTATCCTCTTCCTTCTTCTCCACACCTCCCATTTTGGCCTTCCATGCCTCTAATTTCTTTCTTCTCTCTTCCAATTCTCGGTTCTTCTCTGCCTCTGCATTTTCCTCCTCTCTCTTCTTTTCGTCTTTGGCATCCTCTTCTCTCGTCCTCTTTTGGGCTGTCAGAATATACTTTCCAATTGCTACTGAGACCTTTCGATCAGAGTCGCGATGTCTATCCCTATCTTTTTCTCTATCTTTCTCTCTATCTCTATCCTTCTCTCTGTCCTTCTCTCTCTCTCGGTCTTTTTCTTTATGATCACGGTCTTCTCTGTCTTTATGACGTGACGAGTCCTTTTCATGACGGTCCTCTCTGTGTCTGGAGGACTCTTTATCGTGTCTGGAGTCATCTTTATGACGAGATGAGGATTCTTTTTTCGAGTCTTTATCTCTTCTGGATTCCTTAGAGGATCTCCTCCTCTTTCGCTCTCCATGTTCCTCATCTTCTTCTCGGCTTGTTTTACGAGAAGACTTTCTATCGTCGTCTTTAGAATGCCTCTCGTCCCTTGGCATGATGATGGCTCTTGGAAAATGTGATTCACGAATGTTCTGCTGAGCTGTTTCGGAGAAATTTCCTCAACCCGAAGCTGAAACCCGCGATTCCGATGCGACAGTTCCCGTGCTATTTTTGTCTCAACGTCTTTCCAACAGATCAGGACAGCCCACCAAAGGACACCGACGACATGTTGGTGGACAGAAGAACTTCGTCACCTGGGTCATACACTTTTGCCTCCTCACCGAGAGCCATCGCGACTAAAAAGAAATACAGAGATCCAAATGTAACTGTAGAAGCAAATGCTTCTCTTCTTCACAGCTTGATGACTGATCCAAGAATCAGAAGAGGAACCACTGTTTCAGGTATTTCTTCATCAACAATGTCACAACGCCCTGTCCCACATTTTGTACGGCATCAACCCAAAATAGGACCTCCACCGCCCGTTGAATTGGCGCGACAAGCTGAAGAACGCATGAGAAGAGAAAAGGATAGAATTCGTCAACAGAAGGAATTACTGCGTCAGAGACAGCTATCAGAGGCAGCAGAGGCTGACAACTTATGGTCCACCATGCCGCCTCCCGTGGCGGGAAGACAGCATATAGATATTCAAACAGATGAATATTTGGAAGAAATAAGTGATAGACCTGTGGAAAAAGATGCAGAGACACAAACCGGTGAGTTTGTTGAAACGTTCAAAATATTATTCAATTTTTTGTTGGCATCATATCATCTTCAACCTATGTAAATTTTCACTTGTTTTATCCGGAATTGTGATGTGAACAGACACTATAAAAATGCGTGATTTGGATAAATACGATGAACAATTTAAATTACATTCGTTCATCTTTTTATGATGTGGAGAATGATCATCTGTTAGATCCGTTCAAAGAAAGGCCACCCACGCCAAAGTACGTCCCAAAAAAAAGCGGAGTAGATGTGGAGACGCAAATTTGGGAGAACGATCTCTTTGATTTCGACAGAGAGGTAAACTCCATTCAAATGTATTTATTAACTGTCATCAGGTCGAACCACTATTGTCTGTTTTGGTTTCAAAAGTTTTGGAGCAATCAATTATGGAAGTCAGAGATGAGGAAGAATTTCAAAATATACAATCACATGTCGACGCAATGGAAGCGAAACGGTTGGCTGAACTGAAGGAAACACAACGCATGGAGGAGGAAGAGCGCAGGAAAGAGGAAGAAAAAGAAGCGAGACTCGCACAAGAGAGGGAGCGTGTCATCAGGTATAAACTTATTTTTACTTCATGAAGAATTAAAACCATCTTCAGAGAAAAGAAAATACAGGAAAAAGCTGCAGCGAGAGAATTTGCTAAGGAATATTTGGGCAACCTCACACCCAAAGTTTTCGACGCTCTCACACAAAAGGGTTATTTCTATGATCCAGTACTACGAGAGGTGAGCAATCCATAGGTCTCGAAGTCTCAAAATGTACAGGTGGAGAATGTGTTCTTCCCCTGGCTGCATAATCAGGTTGAACAACAATTATCAAACAAAGATTTAGTCAATCAACTCGCACAAGACATCCTTCACACAGCTCTAGAACGTGCAAAGAGACTCCATCAACAAGTAAATATCATATCCTCATCTACAACTGATAATTACAGAATAAACTCCAGGCACAACTCAAAGCTGAGAAAGAAGCAGCAGAGAAGGCCGAAGAGGAAGAAAGAAAACTCCTAGAACAACAAGAAAGAGAAGAACTAGCAGCAAAGGCCTCTGCAGAGAAGCCGCGGGAGGAGTCCAGCGATGAAGAAGCCACAAGTGAACAGAATGAAAATAGTGATGATGAGGAAGAGGAGGAGGAAGATTAATAGACGATGTTTATTTAAACATTTCTTATTTTCCAGAAACCCTCATA
>MZNV01002762.1:0-67009 GCA_002081555.1 Protostelium mycophagum | reverse complement strand
CCAGAGGTGCGATAACTATTCGTAAAGTTTATAATTGAAACATTTTTAGATCAATGAAACGATGATCTGGAGTGTCTATAAAACAAGTGGTTATTCTGCCGAGAAAGCAGTGGTCGACTTATGTAGAGGAGATCGCCAGCAGGCAGAGCCATTCTTAGCACAGCTCAGAGCCACAAAGACAAAGAAGAACACCACAGCAGTGGAGGAGGAGAAGCCCAAAGTGGCCGGGAAAATGGCAGAGGAAGTGTATAATCGACTGAGATGGGACATATGTGTCGATCGAACGGGGTTCATCATTGGCTACGAAGACAGATTTCTTGGCGTTCAAGAGGTCAGTTTTTTTAGATTCGTGGAATTTTCACAAACAAGAAATAAATTATTATTTTGATTTCAAATTACAAAAAATTTCTAAAATTTTGAAAAAATTCCTGATGGGTTGTAGATCACATACGAAGCCTTTGCGGACACACGTGACCTTGTCGGCGAGACATTTATACCATGGCACAGAGTGCGACATTTCAAGACATCACAGAACGACATCATATGGTCGAGGCAGACCAAAACGATCAGACTCCCAGAGCACACGTCACCAGCAGCATAGATGACGTCATTGAGATCTTTGAGGCGGTGAATAGTGTATATTTGTGAATAAAGGAAAAGAATATTTTTATATCTAAGTTTTCAAATGTGTCAGATAAATTCTTACTATGAAGTTGCACGGTTGTTACCGTGAAGCTCCTCATCTCCTCGACATTCCGCGGTTACAACCGTGCAGCTACGGTACGAATGTCAAAATAAAATGGTGATGAAATTTCGATGATTTTTATACGATTCAATTTATTTTCTCTCCATAAAAATTTTGACATTCTCCGTCCAAATAACAATCGTATAGTCCGTTCCAAATTTGGAACCAACCCAACATCTTCTCCTCTTTAATTCTGAATATGTGAGTAAGCGAGAAGGATCACGGTATGTTAACGTGAGGATCACGGTTATAAGTGGAGATGGAGATCTCCACAATCCCATAATACGATATTTCAAAATGAAAGATTACCCGCCGTTGTGCCAGTGGTAAGACCAAGCTCCAGCGAAAAAATCGACCGGACGGACATCTACAACGGGTTGCCTCCACATGTCTTTGAACTGTTGAAAATTCGGGTAGAGGTCCTCCGTGTGTCCTTTGACCTTTCTCAGTCAGATTTTGGCGGGAAAAATGGTATTTGAATTTTGAATGATACCTGGTCATTCTTCAACCATAAAGGGTCGTGGGCCGCGCTCGGCAACATTTTGATTTCTCCCGATTTCTTAATGTTTTTTTGGATTTCAAACGGATGAAACGGATTATTTCCTGAAATTCGTAAATTTCTCACGTTTTTAAAAAAATTGTAAATTCATGAATTTTTAACTAAATTTAAAAATCTTAATTTCTAAAAATGAGAAATAAAATCAAATAAAATCAAAAAAATATACGAGAATACAAAAAACTGACTCCACCAACGGTAAATATCAAGCGAAAATAAAGCCTTCCACCGGCGCCATTTTCCCGCCTCTTCCGCCATTGTTTTTCCCGCCAAGGAGTCTTTTCGCAGTCGCAGAATCGCAGTATTCAGATATCCAGTAAAGCTCCATTCGTAGGAAAAATCGTGTGGGGAGTTGTACAAGTCCGAAAAATCTCGCAGGAGAAGTGTATCCATGTCGATGTATACACCGTTGTAGCGAGACAAAAGGGCGAAGCGAACCATGTCGCTCTGTTGGATTGAGTATTGTAGATGCACAGGAATAAAGATATTTTAGAAGAAATAAAAATCCTGGATTTTTGAAAACATTTTTGGTTGGGTTTAGGGTTTAACAAAAATAAAATTTAAATTGAATTGAATTAATAATTTTGATTCATTAATTTACCTGTGCGACAACGTCAAGTGATGATTTTCGCATTTTTTCATATCCCGGCGCATTTTTCAGCACATAATCCCAGTCGAATTTTCTCAGAAGAATCCGAGATTTTTCTCCAGAAATCTCGTCTTGGTCGATGAAAGTCGCGTGTCGCAAGAATTTTTTTGCCGAAGAGGATTTTTCTACATTTCTCAATTGTTCTGGGAACATCCAAACCCACAATTGACTGTTTTTTGGTTGTGTAAAGAGAAAAGATTTGACCTGACGTCATCAACTGATATTTGTGGAAAATTCGAGGAAAATTCGAACAGCGGTATTTTTAGTGCTGCAGACCGACAAAAAAACTTTCTAAAGCCAGGGAATTGGAACTCAATATTTTAAAAAATCACAACGAATTGTAGGTGACAAGTCTTTCTTTATCTTTATCGTGTCTGCCAAAAATATATTTTTAATATTTAAAAGAATTAAATGGCACAAACCATCACAGAAGGAGCCAAATCCCATTTTCGGTCCACAAAGACATGGAAGATGAGAGGTTCTTCAGACCATTTCGAGGGCACTTCGAACTCCTCCCTCCTTGTGCTCAGAAAATGAAGGCAAGCGCGTGTAGACACGACCCTTCGGTCACATTTCTCAATGATCTTGTCCAGATCTGCAGCGGTGTCTTGCTGTTGAGGAACGATCAAAATGTATTGTTGGATTGGCATCAATTTTAAAGAAATAAAGATGATACCTTTGGTCTGGTCAAAAATGAGCCAGTTGCCACTGTGTGATTGAACATTTTGTTGTTCCACTCTGTCTCCGTCCATGTATCAAGATCAAACACCTCTTCTGAAGGCACGGGTTCACTGTATAAATACAACAGAAAACTAGTCAAAAACATGAGACTCATCCCAACAATCCACATGGAATTGTAATTCTTCCTGTGACTCTGCAGGAATGAGTGATCAATCAACCAACCTCAACCTCCAACCTTCATATGTGCTGATTTTAGGTCATGAGCTGTTAAGGTGTTGGCAGATCAGGGATCTGTGTCCTCTCTGGCAGAATGGCGAAATTGTCCTGGTTTAAAATTGCTAAAATCTCGCAATTCATTTCTTGTATCTGAAAACAAGGAGAGCGAAACCTAAAAATAGCACATACTGTTGTGCTCTGAGCCAGTCTTTTAGAGTCTTGTTCAATGAGACCGAAAATGTTGCTCAATCTGTTGTTTTTCAAACCATGCTGGTTGAAGACAATTGATGTTTTGTTACATTAGCGAGGTCAATGGCTCGTCTTTAGAAATTGGATGAAAACCCACTAGGTAATGGTACGATGTTTTTTCGGGATTTCAGATGGGTTGTCACCCAATCTAGTTTGACACTTGACACGGTCGGTCCTCTGAAAGGGATAAACTGCAGTCTTTGCGAAAGATCATGCACGCAAGTACCAGAAATCGGTTGTTGAGGCTTGATTCTTTCTTGAATGAAGCTCTTTGAGACAATCTGGAATCCAGTTCTCATTTCAAATCGAAGGCATGATGTGAGTGTTTGTGTTCGAAAAATTCTCTTGATTCGACGTTAAAATTCTCGGTAATTAACGTATTCATTACCGCAAACAGGAGGAATCTGACCAAACTTGGCAATAACAAGTATATTTGATTTTTATCCAGAAGTAGACCAGGTATTCAGGGCCAATTCTGTAAAGAGGTCACCACGGCGAAAGTCATCAGGGAAGTTGTTTACAGCGTCAGCTCACCGCGTGAAAACACCGACCATGGTCCGACGTGCCCAATTTCAAGAGTGGAGATCATTGGAATTAAACTCAAAATTCGTGTTGTTTTTGGTCGGTGTAATTTTCGATTTAATACTCCACACCAATTCTGATATTCCCAAGGGCTTCGACGAGTCTCAAGTGCGTCGCAGTACGTGCGAACAAATCCAAAGGGGAAGATGTTTTGGTCAATTTAAATCTGATCCAAGTACGAAAATTCTGACGATCTTTTACTTGGAAAGCTCCACGATAATAATGTCGACTGAGATTTGAGGCAGATTGTCGACAGTGCACAAGCCAGGAGATTCTCCAACGTTCTCATGGCAACAGTAAGAATCTGCCTTTCCGCAACCTTAACGTGACACTTATGCGTCAAGGTCAAAAATTTGATTTTCCGTCGTGTCAATGTCGACAACAGAGAGCTCTCTCCTCACAAAGAGTCATTCTTAGCCACACTAACACACGAGATGTATCGTCTTACCAAGAGGATGTCGTTTCCCTTCACACAGCCAAAGAAAAGGTCCTCGGCCAACTCGCAGAGACGGTGTTGCCACGTCTGCAAGACCTCCATCGTCCAGTACATCAGAGAATTCGTACCTTGTTCTTCCTGTAAGAACATCGTCTGCCAGCCCTGCTTTGGGAGTTCTAAACTTCCTAGTTATAGCTGGGACAAGGTAAGACGAACATACAGCTCCCATCTCACAAAAACCAGGCACAAGAACAGCACAGTCTTGGCTCCTTTCAGTGCCCTGTATGCCGACACAACTGTCCATGCCTTCGATGCAGCCCACTCAAGAACGAACAGCTTGAGGCCAACGAACAGCACACAGAAAAAAACCAAGAAGCTTCCCAGAAGAACGAGTCTGCAGCGACTGCTGAGAAAGACACCGAAATGGCCGACCTCTTTCTCACCGCTCAAGACTGCCTTGAATTCCCTGGCCATTCCATTTTAGAGGTAAAATTCCTCCTCTTCTGTCGAGTTCTGAGTTCCATAGACTGTGCAACACGGCCCCGTGGCTCCTCTAAAAAACTCGGAAGAATACATGCGGTGCGGTTTGATCTCATCAACCATCTTCTGAACATATCAGATCCAGTCATATAGCTTGCAAAGAGGTCGAGAGGAGAGGCCGTAAGCGCTGCTTGGAAGAGAACAAGGCCCACCAAAAAGAGAAGGACATTGTGCGTGAATCACGCTTCCATTTTGTTCTGATCTCTTGCAGATGGAAGAAATACTTTTGAAGAAGGAGAGAAACGAAGACCAAATCTACAAGTGCCAGAAGATCCTGTCACGCCTGTTTCGTTGGCACGATCATTTGATAGAGCAGATCGCCCAAACTTGAACAAACACACGAACAAAGAAGCCAATACACATACATTAGAGCTATCCTGATACTTTTTTCGTCTCTAAACTTCCAAAAGAGGTCGATAAGGCCTCCTCTTCCGCAAACGCGATGTGGTGTGATCGACAGGTGCCAAATAATTAGCCGGTCACTGGTTCAAAGTACCGGCATTTCTGGTACTTGCGTTGTAGATGCTGATTTAAATGTTAATAACCTTCTCGGGGGTCCCCCGATCATCCGTGGGCAGCGAAAACTGCCGAAGAAATAAGTTTTCTGCCAGTTTTCCATAGTAAATTCGAGGTTGAAACGGGCCACGAGAGTCAATCAGAAATAGATCCCTGATGATAACGGTGAGAGTCATCCCAGTTTCATTCATGGTTTGTTCCAAAATCTTGGTTTGTCCCGCAAATTTGGTTCATCCCAAATTGGTCACGTGACCAAGTATTATTGAATAAATTGCATTGGATACATATTGCGATCGATATTGTGACAGTTTGCATTCTTTGCTCACTGCCTTCCTCAGCGATTTAAGGTGATGTCGACATTTTTTGGATGATTGCAACGCAATCATTCAGTGGAAAACTCACTTCATCCCAAATTCCCGGCACATCCCAAATTTGCGGTACGTCCCAGTTTCAAGAAACAGGGATGTCTCTCAAACTGATGAACCAAATTTTGGGACAAACCAAGATTTTGGAACAAACCGTGAAACTGGGATGAATTCTGAAACTGGGATGACTCTCAAACTCTTCATGGTTCAAGAATATAGTCAAAATGTTGATTGGAAATCTAGGACCTTTAGAAGGTCAGGCTAAGGACCTGCACGGTAAGCAACCGTGACTCGGAAATCGATACCGCGAGCGAGTCACGGTAAAGTCGGACTCGTGCAGGTCCTTAGGTCAGGCGCAACACATACAGAGGACATTAAATGACATCAAGAGGGAGCTTAAGCAACGTGGACCAAAGATAGCATTTTTCCCATGGCTGAGACACGAGAGTAGAGCCATCCTTCAGGGCTTACACTTGAAGGATCATGCAGACACCCGCCTGTACATATTTATAAATTCATCAGTAATATACTCAGATTCGTTGTCTGCTGTCATTTACAGCACCACCGTCTTGCAGAGATGCAAGTTCTCCTGACAATGTAAGGTGCTGATGACTCTCGTTGATGCTGTCCAAGGTGGGAATCCACAATTTGTCGGTTACTCTGTTCTGGAGCTGGCAGTTACTGTATTCCACAAAAGTATTCCTTGGCTGAGATCCCATTGGGCATCTTTTGGTTCATGGAGTACAAGGTCTTTGGTGGGGTGTTACATATTCTCCAGATTATTCTGGTACTTTTGTAGGTTATTATTGCAAAAATCTGTGATGACCTGGATAGATCGCTTTAGTCTACATCAGTAGATGGAGAAGAGGGGTAATTCATGATGTCCCAAAGTTTATTTTGGTTAGGGTGATGTTCTCGACAAAGTCCTGAGTGGTGGTAATAATGCGCAATCATTGTGATGCAAGCATTGACATCAATAGATTTTTCGGATCTCCCTCTCTGCTTACAACACCATATACAACAACGACAAAAGCTCAGTAGATACGGAGATAAGAAGATCAACTGGAGAAGACAGAGCATTGAGTCGAGGAAGATGTGCAGACTACTCTTTAAGCAAAGACTGAAGAAATGCGCTTCGTATTACGGAGGTATCATTCATTTTATTCTGAGAGATTATTTTAACTTTCACAGTGCCTCTTCGTTGCCGTTTTTTATAATCTTTGAGGGAACTTGAAATAACTTGCTGAGGAACAAGAACCTTTGGAATCTTATTATAAACGTTCGTACTTAGGCTAAAAAGAACCCGGGGGTCTTGGTTCCTGCCAGAATTATGCCAATCTTCAAGGACAGGCGGCAGTTGGAACCAATTTTCCGCCAAGTGATTCTTTGATTGAACGCATTTCCGCTTTTACATTTGTCAGAACGGCTGGAAAACTGGTTGAAAACACGATTGCGCTATTACGTATGCCCGGATTTGTGCATGGGATAAGATCGTGGTGTTTGCTCCTGGCAGAAAATATGCTCCGCGTCTGTGTTCCTGGCGAAATTTCCTCCTATAAAATGCTCTTTTCGTCACGGGCGTGTCAAAGTTAAGGAAGAGACGCCAGATAAATTCAGGTCATTCCCTTAGCCAACAGACTTCGCCCGAGCGCAAGAAGATGAATAAGATCATTGTACTAATCGCCCTTTCTTTTACCTCCATCGTGTCGGCCGCTTGTACAGATTGTGGAGGATATGGAGTGTGTATGAATACAGGTGCATGTAGATGCTTTCCAGGGTGAGCAACTACTTGAAGAGAGACTTTACTGACCATTAGCAGGCGTATCAGTCCAACCATTAATGGAACAAAGGTGCCAAACTCTTGTATCAAAAGTGAGCCCGAAATGTCATCTTGGCACTTTTAACACCCGCAGCCGTGTTAGACGATGACTCCAAAGACATCATTATTCTCAGAGTGATCACCGCCATTTTCAGCTTCATTTTGCTGTGTCTTACCTCCTGGAGGATCTTCTTAGAGATCAAGTATACACCAACCAAGGTCGGAAACAAGAAGCAACCCGTCGTGATGCTCTCTTTAGCTCTAATCGGCTTCATCTCCTTGCGTGAGTATCCAAGAGTAATCTGAGATTATCAACAGACACTGATCATCGCAGTGCAGCTAATACTTTCTGTCTTGGATTACTGGGGTGTATATGACATCATGCCGGTACTCGTCTACCACGGTATTTATTACTTCATCGACTGGCTTTTCGTCTTAGTGTTTTGCGGAATTTTATTAGACTGGTAAGTACACCACATTAAAAACAGCTTTCGTTTTGACCTTCTTTCAGGGCAGAATTATACAGAGTCACGATGAAGACGATGAGATCGAGGGAGATGATGAAAAAAGTGAACTCAAACATGTCCACAGAACTGACGATCGAAGAGATCATGGAGAACCTCACATTCATTCAGAGATTCAAGATCCCCTTCATCATCACCAGTGGGCTCTCTCTTCTCGTATGGATTGCTAGAGTGAGTAAACATTTCATTATCTACAATTTCGACAATCTACAACGGATAAATATGATGAAATTCTATATTTAGAACTTTCGAAACGAGAATCTTTAGCATTTCGATCTACAATGAGAGTTATTCATCTACAACGGTGTGTTTATAGAGATCTAGGTAGTGGGAAATAAGACAATCACCGATCCCCAAGGATACCAAGTCTGGTTTATCTTTACACCAGCCTACTATTCTGTTGTCTGGCTCGGTTTTGGCATCGCCTTCTGCATCTATGGATACAGATTGATACACGTCATGCCTCAAGCCACCGCAAAGAACATCCGGCTGGTGAGAAATTGTGAAATTTCGATGAAAATTGACTCGTTGTAGATTACCATAAAGATGGTGATCATATTGATTCTGTCCATCGTCGCCTCTGTACAGCAGCTCATCATCAATTCGGTTAGTTTCATTCGAAATTTCAATGTGATGACGTCATTCAGACGATCAAAGTGACGAGCCAGAGCATCATCTTGAGGACGTGGATCACTTTTGTCATTCGCATCATCGTCTCATTTGTCATTTTAGAAATCTACATGCCAATCACAAAGTTTTCGTCTTGGTTCCGAATGAGTGAGTCAAGCCAACATGACGATGATGTTAGATCACTGATGCGCTCCAGGTTTAGTAGATACTTCTACCTCAGGGGGATCCTCTGGTGTTCACGATGTCGACATCACTACAACGGCCACCATAGCTTAAAAATGATCCATAAATTATTACAATTTTATGAAGAATGTTTACGACACATCTTTGACCTCTTTGCACGGTATCTGATTCTCGAAGAGTGGTAACTGATTTTTGGGTGATGTCGCAGAGTAGCAGTGCTTACTCGGCCCTCGAGCACTTTTTGGCACCGAACAACCACAGAAAGAACTAAATGGTCATCACCCTACGTTTGGTGTTTTGCCTTCAAATTCGCATATTTCAGTGTCTTTGTGAAAATACCGCAAAACAGAAACCAACAAGCGACCACAACAGGAACAAGAGACACAAAGATGACAAGAGGCGATGGAGAGAAAATACCCGCAAGCTCTAAAGATGTAAGAGTTGTCCGAAGGTGATGACTACCAAATCATACAGAATTACGGGAAGATCACGCAGAACACAACAAGAAGATACGAAAAAGGTTAGAACTAACGATGTTAATATAAATGATCCCCTACAGACAAAGGGAGAGTTGAAATCCCAGTGTAATCAAGAGACGACGCCCCCAGCTAAAAGGATTAAGAGTACAGTTAACACCCCTTTGAGAACAGATGAAGCCCCCATCGCCCAAGTGACACACATCAGCGCTCATCCATATGACGAGATGTAGGTGACTGTGTCTTTCATAAAAAGAGCGAGAGCTGTTCCTGGATCTAAAGATACATTTCCATTTGGAGACGAGACGCCGGTGTCTGAAGAGACAGAGAGGCACATCCGTGAGTGTGTAGAATTGGCGGTGGAGAGGCACCAGTCGGTACGCTCTCTTGGTTCCACTTTGCCATCTCTGACATTTAGTACAGACAAGAGGAAGGGTTTTCTGGACCGATCTGCTGCAAGAGATGTACAAAAATGAAGCGAGGTCTGCCCCTTCAGAAGGCAAAAACCTGAGCGGTTTAGACTTACAAGTGTACCTTGTAGATTTGGGCGACATTGCCAGCAAACACATACGAAGAACCGGTCTGGAAACTGTAATTTTCATCAATCAGAAGGTGATCAGCGATGATTGTCGAGGATGATCGCTGATGCATCAGATGTGTCCAAGCATTGAGCCGACATGGGACAATACACGAAAGCTCCTTCTCACCACCGTTATATCTCACGAACTGTGCCACGTCCGTATCACAAGAGAGGGATTAGATAAACAGACACCAACCAAGTATTTCGTGCCAGATAGACAGAGAAACATATATAAGAACAAATTCGGAGACGCTGGATGGGCATTTGAAGAGCAGGTCTTTGGCGCTTGGATGATCGCTGATTTAAACACCAACGGTAAGGTGAGCGATGTAAAACGAGATCAATCTAACTGTTTCAGATCCTCAGGGTGGGTTTCGAACTGAGATACTCAAGACAAAACGTCGAATATGTCTGTGACAATACCAACAATATAGACCGAATTCTGAACGGTGTGCCTCAGAATATTATTTTCTATGATGACTGTTACATAGGTGATGGGTGGGTCACTTTGAACGGTGGAGAAAAGGAGTGGGTGGACAGTACAGATGGGCAAGTTTTAAAATTCAGGGATGACAAACAGAGGAAGGGACTTTGTGTGATCAGGAACGTAAATAAATACGATATTCTCATGTTGTGATGCTATGCAGATTATTGGTTTTGAAGCAAACTGTTCATCTCCTACATCCTCATTATATACAATCCTAAGTGTGACATTGTTTAGAAAGGGAAGATGAATTATTCAGGAACTCTTTTGTGTCCCCAGAGAGAATGGTTTGTAGATGATCAGTGTCCAATGAGAAAGGAATTGGCAGGAAATATACAATCACAACTTATTGCACTAAATCAGGCTGGCTGTTTCTTTAATAAGTCCGCAAAAAGAGTACGTAATAAGCGCCGATGTCATTTTTTAAATTCAAATTTTCCCGCCTTTCGAGTTTGTGAAAAAGTTTGACACACAACACCGGAACCATCGATGTTTAATGAGCTCACAGACAACTAAGATTCCCTCGGCGGTTGGAGGAAAATCCGTCGTAAAGCGTGTAGGATCATCGTGATTGTTAATGCAAGAAGAATGACACGTTGCAGGATGGAAAGCTGCCGATCGCTGGTCAAAAACCTTCCAGTGAGCCCTTCTTTCGATCCGACCTTGTCATTTCACATCTTCTACCGTCTTATTCTAGGTTTTGTCTTAAAAAATGTAGGAACGCTGAATGGTGCGGACACAACCAAGGTCCCAAAGAGCGAAAAAGAAAATGGAAAAGCACTTCCTAAATCACAACCAACCATTAGCCCCATCAAATCTCTCAGAGCACCAGTCTCTCAGATCAAGGTGAAAGAGTCAACTCTTTCATTTCAATCAACACCATCATGATTTCGAAAGGTACCACCTTCTGTCTTAGAACAAGCTCTCCTCTTGGCAGACTCACCAGAGTCTCCGCGCGCCAAAATTTCACCCCGTACCGCCCCCAGCGTCAAGTCGGGGGGAATCACACCGAGAACTACAACAGCCAGTGTACAGAGAGCCGCGGCGGTCAAAATGCAGGTCGCGGCGACAGCAAAAAAAGAGGCAGGGAAAAGGGTCGTACCCGGTATCGATCTCAGCACAGTAACTAATGACACCAAACCAAAGGTGAAAATTCATTATAATGACAACTATTAAATTATAAAAAATCATTTCTAAAAGAGTTTTTGTTCACAGACTAAAAATCTGCCAATAAATAATTTGAAGATGAGAAGTGATCAGCTGTCTTAACGGAAAATAAGGTGACGCCAAGAAGTACGACGTCATCAAAGGTAACCCCTCGTCTTCCCGGTTCTGTCGTTACGACAACTAAGATATCTCCCCGAACTCACTCTTCTTCCGTCACATCCTCATCATCCAATGGGAAAGCTGAGATCACCTCATCTACAACACAAAATATCCCCACATCTACACCGCGAACTTCACAGAAAATTCCCGCGCCGACAACCCGAAAGACTTTGGCGCCTCCAAAGGCGACTTCAACTACAACGAGGACCACCACAGTCACCAAGCCGAAGGAAAGAATATCTCCAAATATCCCCCTGCCCAATCAATTGGTCCCAGTCTCACCTAGATCTACAACGATAACAACACCAAGGCCTACTACAACGTTGGTATCCCCTCGTGGCGTGGCTGTCAGTAAAGCTAAAATTATTCCAAACGAAGTGAAGGCAAAAATCGTGAATCCCGTCAAAACAACAGAAATCAAAGGTACGACACAAGCCAAGGTTTCGCCGAGACAAGACGTTTCTAAGAATATTCCCGGAAAAATGCAAGAAAATTCCAAGGGGGTCAAAACACAGGTTAAAAATATCTCGCCTCGAGTATCTACAACTGCCTCTACAATCCCAACCAAAAGGCTGTCTAACGGTACTTCACATACACCCGTCAAAATTTCAAAATCCCCAGCCATTGTGGAAGTTCAAATATCAAAAGAAAAAAGCGCGGGAACACCACTGAAGAAAGAGGTGCCCTTTGCCTCAGAAGTCAAGAAGACGGGTCTCAATATACCTCCCACAGTCGCAAAGGGAAGAGTGGCTGGGCCCTCAGGGAGGAAAGCTCCATCCAACATGAAAAAACTGAGGTGAAATTTCACAAATTTTTCGGTAAATTTGATTTTAAAAAATGAAAAAATCTACAATTTCAAATTAATTTTTTTGACTATTTATAGAGAGAATCAAGCCATGATCGAGCAGAAAGAGGTGATTTTCAGTATTACCACCTTTCTTAACGTGAATCTCACACGGTAACAGCCGATAGAAGCTCAAGGGATCGCGAATGTGAGAGCCAAACAGGCAGAATTTATTGCGTCGGATATGGTCAGATTACGTTCCATGGATGAAATTACCTCCAGAAGTTCCAAGAAAGTTCCGAGATTGATCCAACTCAAAGGTGAATTTTCGTTCTTTTTATCTTGAATTGTTCAATTGCTCTTGATTTGAAATTTTTAAAAAAATTTTGATAGTGAAAAAATTCTGAAAGTGAAAAAAGTTTTTGAAAGTGAAAAAAGTTTTTGAATGTGAAAAAAATTTTTGAATGTGAAAAAAAATTCAGTAATAAATTTCATAGGAAAACGGAAGGTCAGTGTGAGGGCGGTGCAATGCTCCATCAAGAGTTTAAACGAGGGAGACAGCTTTTTATTGATTGATGGTGACACCATTTACGTATGGAACGGTGCTCAGGCATCCTTGCTAGAGAGGTCAGAAGATTCGATCTACAACGCGGCAGTATTTTCCCTGCCCTTCTTCGTGATCTACAACCATTTCTGTTTATGACTCGTTGTAGAGCGAAGGCCGGAGATATTGCGAGGAGGATGAATGTGAAAGAGATGATGACGAGAGGACACGTCATCACAATGGACCAAAGAGATGGTACCGACAGAAACGTGTTGAAATTCTGGGAACTGTTGGGAGTTGAAGGAAAAACACCATACAAAATAGCTTCTCAAGAGGCCGGTGGTCAAGACGAGGTAAACCGATTCTGTTGTTCCACTTGAAAGTTGACTTTCAGTACGACAGTGAAAGAGATCTAAATATAGATCATATACAAATCATCTTTAATGTTTTCAGATCGCCGATCGCGGCGAGTTTGGAGATATGATGTACAAGTGAGTATGATGTCTTGTGAATGTGATAATGACAGGGTTTATAGGGTCGTGCCAGGACCTAAGGTATCATTACGACCCCTACAAGACGTCAAATTGTCTCAAGATCTGTTGGATCACCAGGGCATGTTTATACTGGACTGCCGAAATGAGGTATGACTCGTTGTAGATTGACCTGGTGAATTTTCGATAAATTTTCGCAGCTATTTTTATGGTGTGGAAGAGAGTCAGAACCCCGTGACAGGAAGTGAGTCGGGAAAATTCCATGAAAACTCTAAGAATATTCCTGAGTATTTTAGGATGGCTGAGAAAGCTTGGAAAGACCTACAACAGCGTAAAGACAGGCCAAGTTGGGCCCACATGTCGAGAGAAATGGACGGTGCCGAGACCATCCTCTTCAAAGAAAAGTTCTGGAACTTCAAAGTGAGAAACGAGTCGGTGGAAGGGATTGAACTGATAACCTCAGGATGACTTGCCCATACAGACCAAAATCGTGGAGGCGGGGACAAATGTGGCGGGAAAAAAGGAAGAGACTTTTCGAATTTCACAGATGTTGCACCCTGTTGCTGAACCTGCAGAGCCCAACTACGATAACGGCCGAGCCGATTTACAGGTGAGATTTCGTCGAAATTTCATAATTAATGACGTCACCATGACACCTTTGACAGATGTGGTATGTCGACGCAGACTCCAAACAGACGGAATACAATATGAGGGGTCATTTCTTCAATAATGACAGCTACATCGCTTTGTATAGTTATAAAGAAGCTCCCAAAGCGTTATACGAAGGCAGCAAAACACTTGCAAAGGAGGGAAAAGACAAGCATCTCTTGTACTTCTGGCAAGGCCTCCGCAGTAGCAATGTGAGTATCCAATTTTGAAATGTTCGTAACACATCCCTGAAAAGCAACGCACCGCTTCGTAGACAAAGACAAGCGAATGAGATATGGGCCCTCTTCCCACAATGTGGAAGATGTTTACGGAATATTGACTTTTTATACAGAAAAAAAAGGGATGGTCTGCCTTGATCACAAGAGACATCACGACCGAGATGGCCACGAATGCACCTGTACAAGTGAGTTTTCGTTGAAATTTCACCTGAATGGGTTATTTATTGATTGTAGATTCGAGTTCCGCAACAGAAAGAGCCAAAACATTTCATGAGCATATATAGCGGAAGCATCATCATACATCAAGGACATTTCTCGGTAACTTCTTAGACCTTTCCGTAAATGTCGTGACGTCATCAGGAATCTTTTGAAAATTCATGGAAAACTCTGCCATCCAGACAACAATGGCTATACCAGATGAGAGGAGTACCAGGGCAGAATCTTCGCATTATTCAGGTAATCTCCCCTAGAAGAAAATTTTAACACGTTGTAGATGCACACTACCGGTCACGTGGGCGAATCGGCGGGTCATCTTGACACGAATGACGTCTTTGCGATTTTCACTGAAAAAGGGTGCTATTTATGGATCGGGAAAAATAGTCACCTCAAAGAATCCGCCGACAAATGTTTAGAAATCGCAAAGACAATTCGTCCAGTACGTTCTCTTTATCTAATAAGATTAAGGAATTTAGGGAATAGATTGTACATACACCGTTGTAGATGAAGGAGAAGAACCAAGAATCTTCTGGGAAAATATCGGCGGGAGATGCACTTACGCAGATAAACCCTATCCCCCCTTCAAATTATTCCATTGTCACTATGGAACTGGCTCCTTTGATGTAAACCATATTTTCACGAGAAAATCTCGAAAACTCACGTTAACTACCGTACAGGTCACGGCTATTTTCGACCCAAGCCAAGAGGATTTAGAAGAGCGTGATTTGTTCATACTAGATAAGCACGAGAAGATCTTTGTGTGGAAGGGCAGTAAAGCAGAGTCTGCAAAAGAAAAGAAAGTCTACGAAACTGCGGTCGAATACGCAGAGAATACAAAGAGGCCAGCAGTGGACATTTTATTGGTCCTGTCAAGGGCAGAGCCTCCAGAGTTCACGAGGTGAGGCAGATCCTGCAAATACAGAATGGATTTGTGTCAAATGTTTGGTGTTTGCGGCTTCAGAATGTATTTTTGAGGCAAAAACCGCAATCAAAAACACTGAGAGCCTTAAAACAATTTCAATGATAAACTAAATTGTGCAGTTGCTTTCATGCATGGGATTATGCCAAATCACAAAAGAGATATTCGAACACACCAATGAGCACCTACCAACCTCTCAGCGAACTTTCAGACGTCAGAAAGACAGTCAAGGAGATGACGAGGAGTTATACTCTCGAAGAACTGCAAACAAAACCGCCAAATTTAGACGCTGGATATTTAGAGGTGAGTGAGGTGTAGATCGTCGAAAATTGAGTCGTTGTAGACATACCTGTCAACAGCGGAATTTCAAAGAGTTTTTGGATGTTTGAAGAGCGATTTTGCAGCGATGCCGGTGTGGAAGAGGAATTCACTCAAAAAAGATGCAGGTTTATTCTAATACATCACTGTAAAATTGGTCACATTACATTCATAATGCGCATTGATTTCGTCAAACATTCTCAGATGGTCCTGAGATCTGACTCTGTATCGTGAACAGTAACCTCTTTACCAATATCTTCATTTTTTTTCCGTTTCCGTGTTCTTCAATTTCCAAACGGAAAAAAAGTTTTTCATTTTCCCCAGCTTGGATCTCTTGTCCTCTTGCCTCTTTAGGATTTTTACAACTTCGTGGTGGTCACTCAATTTCGCAAAATCTCGCGCTGTTTTTTGCATGAATTTATGCATGACACTCTCCCCTGCACCATGTTCTAAAAGATCTAAAAGAATGAGGTTGACAGGATTTCAATTTACGTACAATCTACAATGACCTTGTCCCCTTCCTTTGCGGCGGCCATGAGAGGTGAAAAAATACCTTCTGGAGGGCGAGGAACGATTCCGTGTTTCTCTACCAACAGCTTCACAAGAGATACATCACCCGATTGTGATGCCGCAACCAGCACCTTTTGTTGTTCAATAGTGAAGAAAAGGGGTAGTGATTACCTCTAAATCAGGCTTGATGTGAAGTTCCTCGATGAGGAAAAATGTCTCTTGTACAAATTTTTTGATGCGTGGTGTGTCTGAATCACTTATCGCAGATCTCAATCCTGAGACCGCACCATATATCGCCTTCTGCCCTCTCATATCGTCCTGAAATTTCGATGAGTATTCAAGTCCACTACAACGAGACATACCAGTGATGCGCCATGTGTGATGAGCAACTTCAACAGCTCGATATTTCCAATCTCGCACGCGATGGTGAATGGATAATGATGACAACTGTTGACGACGATCTCATCCACATTAGCTTGCTCTTTGATCACCAACCACTTGATTATCTCATAATGTTGGTATTGCACCGCTCCTGCAGAAATCTCAGCCTCCACATCCCAAAAGGTGAAATATTACCCAATTCAAAAATGTAAAATAAAATCTCTCTGGGGAGGTGGTAAAAATAGCAATCTCTATCGAATGTGTGCGCTAGTAAGATCAAAGTTCTCGTCTCTGGTGGTACTTCATGATAGTTCTGCTCCCTCAGTTTGCTCTTGTAACCTGAAATTTCATTGAGATTTCGTCTATTTTTCGAGTGTCGTGCCCACCTTGCAGAGCGGCGAATAGCATGTCATTTTTGGCATCTTGGACCACTCCTGGACTTGCCCTGCTCATTACATATTGTAATCCTTGCAGTGATCCACCTTTTGACTCCAATACAAGTGATTTTTTAGGCTCCTTCGGTCTCTCTATCGGCATATACAGTGTTGGCTTGTCATGAACCCTCAACATCACCTGGGAAATGTCACAGAAAACTCGTCGAGATTTGGGCGAAATTACCTCGGTTTGAGAAGAGAGATTCACAACGGGGTATAATTCTCCCTCCATGAGGTGGTGATTTTTACATGAAATATATCCTTGCAATTTCTCATTCAGCCAATAAAATATATCTACAACTCGTCAAGGAAGAATTCTCTTCAAATTTCGTGGAAATTTCGTAAAGGATACTGTCATTCTCGAAATCCACGAGGACATCTAGGAAATCGTTGACATAAACCCTGGAGACATCCTTCATCTCCTCATCAAACATCCGTATTTTACAAGTGTTTTGGCAGAAGTAGGATGAGTTGATGGATCCTTGTTGACTTCCCAAGACGACATTGTCCTGAAGGACAAAATTGGCATCAGCTACGCCTGAATTTTCTCAGAAAACGTGGCATCTACAACGAGATGTGCAGAAAAATTTATGAATAAAAATTACCTATGCCAATCCACTGTCCTAATTTTGTGATTTGGACTCTAAAATGTGGATTACTTTTGGTAAGTGGTAGGGCCGTAAAAACAGATGGATTCCTCGAATCACTGCTGACACGCGTGGCGATTAATCCATCTCTAAGAAAATATTAACGAGATATTCACGGCAATAACCGTGAAGGGCCGAGGCGTTTGGAATTTCTGAAATATTTTTTTATAAAATTACCTTGAAATGGCGATTGTAGTTGCCTTCTTGTCACTTGTGACGGCCCACCGCCAAGGATCAACCTGCATCCATAAATAAATTATAAAAATTTCTCGTTGTAGAACTCACCTCCTTTTTCTCTATGGTCATATACAATCGGGGTTTATCATCATTTTTGAAAGCCACAGCAGACCCAACAGACAAACAGACACAAGGGTAGAGCCTCAGATTATCCAATGATATGGCATTAAAATTGATAGTTGGGTGGGGTTCGTCCGGTTGTAGTCTGTCGACACGTCAATCTCCATGAATTTTCTGTTCTCGGAACGTACCCAGCTTGATAAGCTTGTCTCGCAATGATGAATGGCTCCACAAAAACGTCGACACAGCCTTGCAAAGTTTCGTTCAGCCAGTAGAAAAATTTTAATTTTCTGCTCCCTGAGTCATAATCTACAGCGACATCGATGATGTCATTTGTCGACACTCTGGTGGCCTGTACATGTTATTTGACCCTCTACAATCAGACAAAAGTATCTCCGCTTGCAACAAAATAAAGGGCACCTTTTTTGTTTTTCCACCAGCGATCCGAATTTTGGAAGAGCTTTGGCAGAAGTATGAACTATTGATACTTGGAAGTGAATTTCCATTTGCAGCGGTTGAAACCTTTCAAATATAAATAAAGGTTGTTTTTCCCTCAGATGATCTCTATATTTGTGATTCGATCTATTATGATGTTTGAAAGATATACCTGGCTGCCCAAAACCGCTGAACCATCGACAATAAATTCTTCATCAGCGACCCCTGCCATCATTAGCATAATCATCAGAAGAAATAATCGATCGCACCAATTCCAATCCAAGAACCAATCTTTGTGACCTGGTCATTCATAAATTATTAATAATCACATCAAATTCATACTTGAACACGAAAATGTGAACGATCTGAGGTGAGCGGCTCAGAAGCAAGAACAGCCGGGTTCTTGCCTTGATTGGCCGGGCGATATGCCTTTGAACCGTCTGTGGAAATTTCTATGGAGGGAGCGCACCGTGTTCGTTCGGTGCACCATCTGAATCCTTGTCCTTTGAAATGATTAAATTGTATTTGTTCGCACTTCTGCAAAGAATCACTCACTCTCCGGTTCTTGCGTATGATTTGCCTCAGTTATTTGATCTTCCTCTTCGATTCCATCTTCGATACTTCGATTTTCCTCTTCTGAACCTGTTGATGATGAGAAAAGAATCCATCATTAAAAGTAATCGCGTACCTTCCATTTCCTCCATTATTTATATAAAATACCAAGAAGAATAAAGTGTTGTCTTCATCAAGTCAGATGGGTATAATATCACCATCAAACATTCGTGTTATTTACTTCTAGCAATCAAAATCAAAGCGACTGGAGTGGACAAAGAACATCGAACAAATCACATGCTGCTCCAAGTGTTCACTTACCTGGTGATGTTCGTGTTGATGGTGATGTGTTCCGACGAACGGTATTTTTTGTGCGCGAAGGCACCTTCAAAGAATTGGGCGAAAACCCCAGATGGACGGACGACACAATGTTGTTAATACTTATATAGATTCAATAATCTGATCATTGTTGGTCTTATCTGGAATAGATTGAGCATCAGAGATAAAAAAATCATAATTAAAAATTGAAATAAATTGATCATTTGAGGAGAAGTTCCTGGCAATATCATACTTGCATTTCTTCTTCTAACAATATGAGGGCAGCTTCAGTGAGATTTCTCGTCGACGAGCTGGGTCAGGAGATTTCATGAATAGAATATTCCTTGTACAAGTGTATCTGTCAATTCACGTGACTGAAAATATTTGAGCCGCCACGAGTCGTCGATCGTAATTTACACAACTTCCGGAGTGGTCACAAGAACGATTCGATCCAAACAATCCTCGAAATAAAAATATTCTGCAATCACCGATGTACCTTTATTTATTTTACGAACACACGTGCGTGCATCATGCCTTCGGTTGCCACACTGGGCTCCCATTCCAGCCGATGTTGACTCCTCCAACTCTCCCGTTGTACAAAGACTCATTGGTACAAACACCAAAGCTCCTTCCAGAAACTGAGGGGTGGGTGGGCGGGTCTCCCGCAAAGAAATGAAAGGAATGACCATGCCTCCTATTATCTCTGTAGCTATGTACAACACGTGAAAACCGAGACTGGCTCGATATTCAACCGTGAACACTCTATTTTTGCCTCAGAAAAACCTGAAAAAGTCCTGAAAAAGCAGAGGCCATATTAGGCTATCAACCATTTAAACAGGATATTCTTGTTCACTATGCCAACATCGTAAACACAACGTAATTTATTTGTCAGATTGTACCACGGTCTACAATGAGGTAGACCGGAACAAATAATTTTTGATTTCCGCGGCACTGCCAGTCATGGGGATGCTAGAATCAGTAACCAACTTCTCTCCCGGAGTAGAATCCCGCTGACTCATTCCCATTTCCACCAAGCGGCATTCATCTTCAAGCCAGCACCAACTCAGCAATGAGAACCTTCTTCCTCCTCACCATTCTGCTCGCGGCAGTCTCTGCAACCTCTTTGACGTTGGTCAACAACTGTCCGTACACCGTCTCCATCTGTGGCGCTTTCCTCGCTCATCAGTTCGACATGCCTCCACACTCTAGCAGGGGTGTAGGTGCTGGTGGAAACCCTGTCTACAACCAGTGCGGTTCAGTCCAAGCAGAATGTAAGAAATCAGAATCCATCGCAACGGTGTCAAATGTCTCACATTCGCAGTTCGGTTCAATGGATGGGGAAACCAAGATTGCTATGATCTCTCTGAAGTCGCTATCAAGTTCAGAGGAGCACCTGTATCCATCAACGGTCAGAATGGAGGAGCTTTTGTCAGATGCACTAGCTCTCCCTGCGGTGATGCTTACCAGTACAGCGGTGATGACAGAAAGAATCACTGTGTCGGAACTGGTGGCAACTACGTTGTCACTTATTGCTAAGCCACGCGATAAACACAATCTCTATTGAATATATTACTTGTTGTATAAATTGTCCCGAAATGGGCTGATGCTGCATTCATAATGCCTGACATCTGTCATAAATATTGGAAGTGAATATAATTTGACACCGGTATTTATTTCACCCTTCATGTTGTACATTTTCAGAAAACTGTTCACCTCTTTATCCTGTTATCTTTTGTGGCCCTCCCATGGAGCAGCGATAAAATCTATCAAATACACAGGAGCAGGGGAAGCGGCTGAGACTTTCCCATTTGATGACCCTTCTGACTCTGGAGAATGTCAAAATACTTCAAACTTAAATATTCAATATGACCAAAGAGGTCTGTATTTGACATGGGGTCAAGACGCATTTTTTTGATACATGAGATGTTAGTAATTTTGCTTGAGAAAAGTCATTACTCATCTTAAATAAGGGAATTGATATGTTTAGGTGTATTCAACTCCTGATATCAACTGCTTTGATTCAGCTCAGGATATCTGCCTCTCAACACCAACCCACGTCTTAGTTTAGGAATGTACAAGAACAATATCAAGAATTCAGGGAACCACGTGACTGGTCATGTGTGGAAGTTGACAATATTTTATTCTGGTAAACTATCGTGCATTTCGTTAGAAATATGCAACAATGATGTTTATGATGTGACAATCTGAGCACTCGTAAATTCAACCGAAATTGACTCAAGACCTGTACTGAAAGTTAGAAAACGACAACAACAATGACCATCACAACAAAGGGATTATCTATCGTACACACACAACAGCATATCAAGTTTATTAGAAGCTGTTGTCCCCATCCACGTAGGAGATGTCGTCCCAAGGATGTCTGTAAAGAGGTTGCTTCATCCTGACTTGATCGAGGTAATGTCCGATGAAACCTATCGATCTTCCCAAGACAAAGAGACCATTAAGACATCCATAGCTCAGATATTCATCCGCTTCCTCTCTAGTGAAAGCACCACATCCCCTGAAAATATGAACAAATTTGATAGTTATGTCGAAATGTCTACGCTGTACGCAGAAATTGTAAGTCAGAAAAATAATCAAGTTGTAGATAGAGGTTTACCTGAGGAGATCCACAAAACTGACACCAATAAGCCCGTCCACGTTAAGAATCAAGTTGTTCTTCTTCGCGGTGGTAAGCTTCTCCACTTCCAAAGCGAAGTTGAGTATCTACAATCCGTCATCACCACGTTGTAGATCGTACACTCACGTTTGTCTGGGGGAAATTGTTCAGAATGAATTCCTTCAGAAGGACAACACGTTTGTCCGGATTTTGCAGAGTCTTCACTCTATGACCAATACCCATAATCAACTCTCCATTCTTTCTCATCTCATCTACAAATGCTTTGGGTGTCAAGTTTCTGTCATATGCCTGTCATACATGTCAGATTGACACGTATATTGCACGCCTTACCTGAGAAAATTGACGACTGGCATCATCGATAGCTCCACCGAAACGGGGGCCAATTGTCATCAGTCCTGACACAAGTGAAGAGATCAAGTCTTTTCCGGCTCTTGCGGTAACAATCGTGTTGTGAGCACCCGATACCGCGGGTCCGTGGTCGGCCGTAACCATGAGGACCATCTCGATGAACTTGGAGGCGTAACTTGGCAACCTTCTCTTGAACCACAATAGTGAAATCTACAGACGTAAATTTCGCAGAAATTCCGAGGAAATGTCCGAGAATTTCACTCACCACACCACCGACCCCGATTTCTTCTTCAAAAACTCTGCTAAGAGGCATACCGGCGTACAACAACTCATCTCCTCTCTCATCAGATATAGAAGACACGAAATTCGTGGGTTTTCTGATCAGACCCAACTGCTGGGCCCAGCTGTAGTCCATGGGAATGCTGGTAGATTTCAGTGAGATTTCGAGGAATGTATGGAGATTACGTGGGTGTTTTGGGCTCGGGTTTAGGGACGATGACACCCTTTGAGACCAATTCGTTGTACATCTTCTGGATTGTGGCCCCAAACTCATCAAAAGAGGCGGGGACATGAATACCCGCTTCCTTCATGGCGTTGTTCTGAGAAAAAGTCAGCGAAATTTCCTCGAAATTTCTGCATCACCTTGGCCTCTGCTGTCTCCGCATTTCCATGAGCAGAAGCACCCGCATGTCCAAATTGCACTTCATATGGGAAAATCTGCACCAGTCAACACCGTTGTAGACGCGAAAATACGATGACATCACCTTGGCACATGTTCCGATACACCAAGCGATGAGTGGCTTTGTGATCTGCCCGGACTTGACGGCCTCAATGATGTGGTACTCTTCTACACCACCCACTTCTCCCAGCAATACGAGGAGCTTGGCATGAGGGTCACGCTGGAAACGCAAAAGATGGTCCAAAAATGTGCTTCCGGGGTACCTGAATTTTCTCAGAAATGTGTCCGGGACGAGTAATGACGTCATCACCTGTCACCACCGATTGCGACACCCTCATACACTCCGTCACTGGCTCTGGAGATGATATTGTTCAATTCGTTGGACATTCCTCCAGATCTGCTGACGTAGGCGACACTTCCGGGTCTATAGAGTTTTGAGGCAATGATGTTGTCTATCATTCCTCCGGTATTTCCGATTCTAAAGCATCCGGGCTTAATACCACCCACGGTAGCGGGTCCGATGATGTTTACGCCTCTGGCTTTGGCTGGAAAATTCAGTGAAATTCAGGTGAAAAAATTGTACCTTTCTCGATGAGTGATTTGGTGCGGTTCTCGGGGACACCCTCTGCGATGATAGCGATGGTCTTGATCTGAGGAGCGACTTCTAAGGTCTCGGTTACACTGCTGTAGACTGACCTGAAGGACGCAAAGTTCACCATCACCTGAAATTTCACTCAGATTTGTTGTTATTTTCTGGTAGTCGAACCTCCACTTCGGGGTGCTTCTGTACAGCTTCCGACATCTTTGCGTATACGGGGATCAATATTTCAGTAGTTCCATAATAGAATTTGGAGAAGTGGTTCCCGCCAAATGGATAAATGATTGCGACAACAGAAGGTTTGGCTCTGCCACAGACATGGTCAAAGTCGAGCATGTTCTGGCAAGCTTTAGCTTGCATTCCGTATATGAACGCGGTGGTGTTCTTTGTGAAGAGTTGGCCGTCTACAACTTCGTTCGTGGGGGCGGGGGGTCCTTGGGGGGTAACTGAGTCCGCTCTGAATGCAACTTTGGTTGCACCCTACATTCATCAGCTGCGTCTACAACGAGAGCTAGTTATGGCGGATTGTAGATGATTACCTCCTTGTGTATACTCTGCTCTTTCTCCAACTGTTCGAAAGACTTTCTGCCCAGTGCGTAACTGATGACAGACGTGATGTGAGTCTCGGGTCCGAATACCTAAATTTCGTTGAATATTCCTGTCGACGACCGTGTACATCACCTCGATATGAACACCCGTTTGTTGGCCACACTCTGTCATCATCTGAAGACCGGTTTGATAGTTGGGGCCACCCCTTCTTACGTATATCTTGATCTTCTGATCATTCAACTTCTCTTTAAACTGATGTATCGCTCTAATAATTCCTTTGAACGTCTCTGCCACGTTTGTAAAGTTGGCAATGCCCCCTCCAATCACCAGTATCTTCTCCTCCCGGTCATCTACAATTGTCAGGAGTGATCGTTGTAGATGGATACTGACTCTTAAGCATGGTGCTGATGACCGTCTTGGCGTATTCGTAAGTGAGAGATTCGTTGGGGTCACCGCTGTATTCTCCATAATTTGCAAGCTCATTACCGAACCCTAAATCACTGATGGTGTCCGCATACACCACTGACGCTCCTCCTCCAGCTACCATGGTCCAAACTCTTCCCTGGGCTATGTCAACGAGTTGTACAAGGATGTCGACAAATAAGAGAGTGTACCTGAGCGTTAAGAATGGTGAGCTTGAGGGAAGCGCCTGTCTTTGCGTCCAGAGAGGCGATATATTCCTCTTCTTTAGTCTGGCTCCTGCCGAATGGAGCTGGGTACTCTAGTTGTCCCCACTTGTCGTGCATCTCAAACTCTGCTGTCTGGTCGACCTATATCCTATCTTTAGACGTGTACATGACACACTATGTCACCTTGGCGGCGAGATCCAGTACGTAAATCTTGTCATCTACAACCACAATGGGGTTGATCTCGATGAGACTGAATCCATATCTACCACGAGTCACAATCAGATCTTTTCATGACGTCATACTTACGCTCTGTAGAATTCGAACAATTTTGAGATGAAGTTGGCGAGGATTTGCTTCCTCTCTGAAGGCACCTTGACAACAAGACCCTCCAAGACCTTCTCCGGGCTCAGCTTGTGATCTGTTTCAACCGTGATCTTCTCAGCCTTGGCGTCGACATCCCCGATGTCGACACCTCCCTCGTGGTAAAAATAGACCTAAGGGGTGAGTAAGGGGAAGAGAGGTGGTGAACAGACCTGATCTCCTTCTCTTGTGGAGGTGATAGACACATAATACTCATCAGCAGGCGCGTGTGGCAGGAAGGGCTCGATGATAAAGGTGTTGAGCTCTCCTGAGAAGGTGTCAGTGTCGGAGTGGAGGGAAGACCTCACCGCTCACTGCTTCAACTTGAACCTCCTTCTTCATTCTTTCTTGTATCCAGTTGCATGTCTCTCCAAAATCAGCGTTCAGTTTGACCAAACCAAGCTTGCCTCTCCTGTTGAAAATGAATGGAGTGCAATCAAGTTAGTGAGTACCTCTTGATAAGTTGGTCTGGTTTAGCCACCAGTTTTGTCTTCTCAAGCCATGGATTTTGTTGTGGAAGATCAGAGATCACTGTGTCCTCTTTAACCTAGAGGAAGTTAGACTTGATCGTAAGAGATACACGTTTACCTGGGCGAAGCGAGTGTGACTCAACTCTTCACCAAAGTATCTGGAGAATGTGTCAGCGTAAAACAGGCACAATGATCTTACTTGACGAGTAATCTCTTTCCATCAACTTCTCTAATTGCCTTTTGAGACATGGTTGTGTTGATCTGAACTCCTCTTTTTGTGAATTCTTGGGGATTGCCACCAGCAATTATCCTGTTTCTCCGGAATTAATCCGGGTTGTAAAAACAGTGACAACAAAGCGAGAAAGAACCATTTCGAGTTCCGCGCTTAAATCTGACATCCCCGCTCTTTTCCTGGCAAAAGACGAAAAATCCAGGAAATGTTATGATTTTATTCGAATGAGCAATTGTAATTTCAATTTTTTTGGCCATTTGGATTTTTTGGACAGCCTGAATGCAAAAAATCTCATCAATAAATTTTCGGACCCCAAAAAAACAAAAAATCTACATTCACACTCTACAACGCATACAATTAGACTTATATCAACATTGATAGTTGTAGAGGACCAAAGGCACACCAACTTTGTTTGTGTTAGGGAAGTAAGGAATGGAACAAAGACAACAAAGAAACAAGAACAGGTATTCCCCAGCCGACACGCCTTTGTACACGCTAACATTTATGTGTTACTCACAGAGCGGTGATTACCGCAATTATTTCTCATTTTGAAAATTGCACAAATCCGTGTCCGCAAGGTAATAAACTCAAAAATGGTCCTTGTGCGGGTCTCTTCAAGTGTTTTATTATGTGGCCATAACAAACAAGTGCTTTTGACCACAGTAATTTGAAAAGCCAATGTGAGGAATAATTAAATCATCCCGCGCACTACAACCAGATAACTTGGCAGAGATCACACATCAGATCACTCGATGATGCTGTGTCGATGCCTCCGCCAAGGGCAGGCAATCACGCCCCGCCCAGCATTTTCCCGCTCCGCAATAGAGAGCATGACACAACGGATGTCTGCTATGAGGTTTGAATTTGCATGTATTGAAAGATATTGAGAAAAATCATCAGCGTGAACACCTCGAGAATCTCCTCGATAAAACCTTCAACCACTATCATTCCGTTCAGAGGATTTAGCCAGACTACTGTCTGCCGTGGTCCTGAAACCTCGAATCAAAATACACAAGAAGAAACAAATGTAAACGTGGTACCACCGCCCCCAACACCCGTCAATGCGATCCCTGACTCTTTTGCCGTCATTCATGTTGCAGGGTAGGTGAATGATGTTCTTGATGTTGGATCTCAATTTCACAGAACACAATACAAAGTCACTCAAGGAGATGTTATTGTTACCAACCGCATACATGGTCCGGACGTCGGTCAGCACATCATTTTGGACAAGGTTCTTCTTATTGGAACAAAGGACATGACAGCCATTGGCCAACCACTTTTGGAGAATGCAGGTGTTCATGCTGTTGTTGAAGAGCACACACGTACCGAGAAGGTATGTAATCACTATCGACTACTCCCATCTCATAAAATCAGGTCCACGTATTCAAGAAGAAGAGAAGGAAGAACTACAGAAGACTCAACGGCCATCGCCAAGATGTTACATCTCTTAGAATTCACCACATTGCTTTTGACCAAACCTCTAAATGAAGTATTTTTATGGTCATCTGATTTCCTCTTCCAGACATGGTGCACCCTTCACGAAACAAAATTTCTATTTGTCTAAACATTTTATAAATTATTCTTGTGTACAGATTAAGCTTTACTTTGAGGGAGTTGTTTGTTTGAGCTTTTCCATTTATGCGCACTCTGTGAAAACCACCTCTGCACTTGTTTTGTGGTTAATTTGGTCTTCTCGCATATCTCCTCTATCTCTTCGATTGGAGGTTTTGGGTTTTTTTTGAAGGAATCAACCAGAATGGACGTGATTTCTGGGCCAAATGCTCTCCCTCTTTTTCTTTTGGGATGCTGATTCGTATCTTGTTCGCCTTCTCTGCGCGTGTCATGATTTGAAGATGAATGGTGTAATTGCTCACATTTCGAGCTGTTTCCGTTTTGATTGGGACATCACTACAATGTTTTCTTGATCTGCTGAAGATCCTTCTTTTTGGCCCATTTTAGCAGCCCATTTCTGTGATGCAGGGAAATCTTCTCTCTTTGGTGATTCCATGTTTCCAAATAAACGGTACAGGAACATAGCTACAGCATATTTGTCTGGTTCTTTCCAATCATGCGTTTCATTGCTTGTGATATTCCGCTCCATGTGCCGTTTTGTTTTTTAAGTTTATTAATAAATTATTTTTCTTCTGCTCTGATGGTTGCACATGGCATGAGACAATTCTAACCAAATTCATATTATTTATAAATTTATTATCATTATACTCATGTTGACACTTTATGCGCTACTTCCAGCATTTCTATCAAACTGTTGTTTTGGATCTGCTGTAATTGCAGTCCTTGTCAATTAGCAAATAGCCATAGATATTCTGGCGATGCTCTGGCAAGACTCAGAGATTTGAAAATATTTGCTGATAATCCCAAATAAATCTCAATGAATCGCAGATATTCACTATCAAAATTTGGATTGAGGAATGTCCTTTTGGACAGCAGAGCTGTCTAGTTGTAGACTCCCATTGTTGCAAATGATCTCCTTCACACGCGATCGGAAAAGGCAAGTGGTGCTGCTCTTCGTTGACTTGAATAATGTTCTCCTAATATCCCATCCCTGAATGCCTATCGATTTTGACTCTGATTGACACGATTACAGTCCGAAAAATGAACTCAACTCTTCAGCAAGCTGCCGAAGAGAGGAGAGCAAAAGGCGAATCCAAGACAGCCATCTTAAAGAATCTCGTCGACGATGTCAGTCTCGTGTCTATATTATTATTGTCTCACATTCTTCAGGTCAAGTCGTTAGAGAAAGAAATTGCGGCTTCTGAAAAGAGAACTGAACAGTTAGTTGGCAATACCGCAAACGAATTGTTATCTCGTGTGACTCAATCCCTCAATCAAAACAGGGGTGAGGTGCCCTTTTCAAGATCATTATTCTGATGCATATTAGAGAGAACCGAGGCCACTTTCGCTGCCATTAGAGCAGACGTAGAGGATCAGAAGGGCACCAGTCTTGAGATAGCCGGCTGGATCAAAGCCAACCTTGGTCCGACTCTCGGGAAGGTGAATTGCCTGTCTAAACGTGTTGTATGACATGTGCGAGGTGTCTTCCCTCGTGGATACAAAGATTTCTACTTACCACATTGCCCAATTAGAGGAGTCAAAGGAGAGGGAGGAGGGATTATGGCGTTTATTCGGTATTTATACCTATTTATTCACCTCTTTCGCCCCATCAGCACATTATTCGTCTGCATACAGATTGAAATTGTCTCAATTTTTTTTAATTCATAGACTACCTATTTCTGAGATGAACAGACAAAAAGTTCAGCGTACAAAGACAACAGCATGAAGAACAGATGAAGAAGATGAATGAGGAAGAGAAGGCAGATCGAGAGAGGCTGATCGACAGGATGCGCGCCAACTTTTTCGAGGAGAAGAAGTCGCTGGAACGTGTCCGTACCGACGATTTTGCTAGATTTGAAGCCCAAACCCGCGAAGAGAGAAAGGTATGACCATCAGAAAATCATCGAAATCTACCAGAAAACTCGACGAGAATTGAAGGAAATTTCAGCAAGTAGAAGCGGAGCGTAAAATGTTGGAGCTTCAGAGGAGGAAAGTTGTAGAGGAGGGTGTACAACAGATTCAACTAGAATTATATAAAATGACAGACCAATTAGCCGCGGCTAAGGAAGAGCAGGGACTATGTGAAAGAGAGAGAAGGTGAGTCATTCTATTTTTAGAGTGTACTTTGTGGAAATTTCCCTAAAAATTCCAGGAAAATGCAGACACTTCTGGCCCAATTAGAAGAAGACAGATTGCAGATAACAAAGGAGAGACAAGAGCTGCATATCGAGAAAGGCAGACTCTCAGATGCTCTACAAAAGGTGGAACAACTCAAATCTAAAGCGGAGGCAGACGCACAGAAACACAAGTCAGAGGCAACAAATTTGGCGGAGAGGACAGAATCCCAACTTGCCAAAGAAAGAGCCCTCTTAGCTGCAGAGAAGGTGAGATCATCTCGTTGTAGATACCCAATTTTAATCTAAAAATAGGTACATTTAGAAACAGAAAGAAAAAAATTGTCTGTAAGAATAGAAGAGGAAAATTCGTTGAGACAAGCTCGCACGAAATTAGAAGAATCAAGGTGACGTATCATCACATATATTTGTGCCTTCTCATATCAATACGACGAAATGAACCGTTGTAGATGGGCCTCTGAGAGGGAGAGACTCGCCGTCTCCAAGGAGAAACTCAAGTTGAAAAAATTGCAACTTTTGGACGCAGAAGAGAGGATGGTGAAGCACCAAGAGGAATTGAAGAGGGATAAATCCAAGGCAGAGGAAGAGCGTGTCAGACTTTATGATGACGTCACCAGAGAGAGAAGCAAGGTGGGTGCTGTGACATGTGTCAGTTTTGACAGTTTTGACAGGTAGAAGCGGACAGAAAATCAGCCGAGAGTGAGGCGAAGCGTGTAAAAGACGAATTGAATAGCAAGAGGTAATCTTGTCATCAATAATTCTCTGAAATTTCTCAGAATCGATTTTGAAAATGCTAAATTGGAAGAAGAGAGGAAACGCATCCGGGTAAGTTCTTGCATATCTACAACTCTGTAGAATCTACGGTCAATCTGATGACAGAAAAATTGAATAAAATAGGAGGAAGAACAACGGATGCACAGACGCATAGAAGAGGAGAGAGAGCAGCAGATCCTAACTGTAGAGCGTGAGCAAGCTTTGAAATTAGAACAGTTGAGGCGGGAAGAGGCATTACAACAGATGGCCAAGAGGAGACAAGATGAAGAAGAGGAAGAGAGAAGAGCGGAGCAGGAAGAAAAAAAGAGGTTCGTTGTAGATCCATCTTTCTCTTCATTTTTTAGAAAAACACCCGATAAGAATTTCAAATTAAAAAGCTGAACATATCAGGAGGGCAAAAGAGGAGGAGGAGAGGTTAGACCTGCAGAAAGATATGGAAAGACAGAAGCTATTATTAGAACAACAAAGAAAGGAAAGGCAAGCCAGGGAGGAAGCCGAGGATCGCGAATTTTCCGAGAAAATGTCAAGGCTCACTCAGATGAGACAGAAATTATCCGAAAAGCACAAGGAGGCATCTACACCAAAGGTCACCGTGAATTTCGACGAAATTTCGAGGAATTTCCCGGAGGTAGGCCAATGGCTGGCTGAGAACAACTTGAAGGATTTGGGAGACAAACTGATCAGTCACGGTAAGATAATGCGAACACACGTCATCACTGTCGTTTAGACAGGTCCGGATTTTCCGTGTCTCAATCCTTTCTCAAGAAAAACTCTTGTGTCCAAAATGAAACATCTAAGAAGTTTCATTCCAATTACTCGAAATATCCCCAAAATTCTTTTAAGAAAAATAGATTTAAAAGAAAATTGACAACTTTTCAGGTTACGACACTTTGAGATCGATCAGCGAGATCGACGCATCTGCTCTTCACTACATGAACATCTCTGATGAGAACATCAAGAACAAGGTATGTCCCTCCCCCCCTCCCTCCCCTAACCCCCCAAGGTGTTATCTCATATACAGAAATTGGAGCGTGAACTCCAAGCAGCCCGCGAGAAAGAAGAGGCAAAGTTGAGACACCAAGAGCAAGAGCAACGCGACGCTCTGGAGCGACAACGCATCGAAGACGAAAAACGTGAGCTTCTATTAATAGAACAACAACACGTCGAGCGTGAAAATGCCAGAAAAAGGCGCGAAGAGGAGGAGAGACATCACAGAGAAGAAATAGAAAGGAACGACCAACAATTCCAAAAAGAATGGCACAGAAGTTTAGAGGAGGCCAAGGAGAGGGAGAGGGAAAAACTTCAGAGAATCGAGGGTAATCTGTCATTCTACAACGAGATATTTCGATTCGAGTTGAGAATGCGGGACGGGCTGGTTGTAGTGCGTCAGATAAAAGATTCATTATGACCGCCCAACAAATAGACAACAAAACATCAATATCCCAAAATGAAGATATCACCTTTATTAAACTTCACAGCGGAGGACAAGGCGGCAAAGCAGAGAGCAGCTGAGAGACAAGAGAAAGAGAAGCAAGCGGAGGCCGAGAGAAGACAGAAGGAAAGAGAGGATATCGCGAGAAGGCAGGCACAAGCAGAGACTCAAGTTAACCCGGTGAAGTTTCAAGTCAAGCCATCAGAAAATTCGCAGAAAGTTGAAGAGGAGGAAGAGCCTGAGATCAAGATTATCAAACCGAAGGTGCGTTGTAGATGGTCATGACAATTTTTCCTCTCGTGAAACTCCCCCTCTACTGAAAACAGAAATATATTGACCATTGTAGATCATCGGACGCCCCACCTATCCCCTCCCCCAGCCTAAACCTAAGGCTGAAGAAAAGAATATTCTTAGAAGTTCGCAAGAGAAAGAAAAGAGAAATTCCTCTGAAATTTCAAGAGAACCAGAGCCCAAAGTCACCACTCCAGAAAAGAGAACATCTTCTGAAGTTCCACGTGAGAGGAAGGCTTCCATCAAGGTGGGCTCGTTGTAATCATAATTGTAGATCGATATTTATCATTCGGATAGGAGGAGAAACCAAAGGTAGAAGTGGTTGAGGTCAAGCCCACTCCCGAAAAGAAACCTGAGAAGAAGGTATCTATCAATCTACAACTCATCTTTTCGATCAAATCTCATATTAAGTCTATTTTTAGACACAAGTCGTGCTGGAAGATGATGACGGTGATGTCATGGCCAAAGTTGAGCAGAGAAGAAGAGAGAGACAGGATGCGATAACACACGACCATGAAATGGACTTCAGATCTCATCTCAAGGTCACTATACTCCGATGAATCTCACTGAATTTTCGCAGAAGAAGAATCCCGCCCCCACCTCCACCCCCGTTGTACAAGAGGAGGTAGAAGCAGAGGAACCTCCAAAGCAAGTCGAAGTAACCCCGAGAAAATCCTCAAAGAAGAAGTCCGCCACCACACCAAAAACAATGAGCCAAGAGGATGTCGCTCTCACACCCGCACCCACATCTACACCCGCATCTACAAAAACTGCACCTTCTCCCGCACCCGCCCCCACGCCTACCAACACACCTGTAGAGCCGGAGAAGCAGCCCAAACACAAGGTAATATTCACCTCTGAGATTTGTTCTTCGTGGTTTGCCATTTCTGAGAGAATTTCGTTGAATTTTCATGACATATGACAGGTGAAGGAAGTAGTACTTCTGAATCAAACTGTCAAATCAAAGCCAGCCATAAAAGATTTTACCGGAAAAGCTGCAGAGAAGACACCAGAGAAGAAGGTGGAGAAAAAGGTAGAGGCCAAACCCGAGCCCCCTAAGGAGGTGGTGAAGGCTTCTGACCCCGTAAAGCCTGCTGCTCAGGTGAGTCACTTGTCATGTCGTCATATCACTTGTCATGACATGACGTCAATGTGGTGATGGACATTCGCGATGACAGGTGGTAACATCTGACAGGTAGACGATGATGACATCATGGGAAAAGTTGAGCAGAGAAGAAGAGAGAGGCAGGAGGCAATAACACACGACCACGAGGTAACTTCCTCGTTGTAGTTGATCAGATCCTTATAGTTCAGGTGGATTTCAGAGGATTATTGAAGAAGAAGGAAGAAGATTCTGCAAAGAAGGAGTCAGCAACGAAGAAGGCACAAGAACCGGAAAAAAAAGAAGCTGAAGAGAAATCGAAAAAAGAAGCTGAAGAGAAATCGAAAAAAGAAGCTGAAGAAAAATCTCAAAAAGCCGAAGCGGAAAGAAAGAGAAAATCAGCAGAGGAGAAGGCGAAGAAGGAATCGGAGGAGAAAGCCAAAAAGGAGGCGGATCTGAAGGCAAAGAAGGAAGCTGCTGAGGAAAAGGTCAACTTATTATTTCGAAAAGGTTGATTTACAGGATTGTAGAAGAGAGAAGAGGCAGAGAGAAAGTTGAAAGAGGAGGAGAGTAAGTCAAAAGCAGAGGCAAATGCAAGACGGGAGGCTGAAGAGAAAGCAAAGAGAGAGTCTCAAGAAAAGGTAAAAAGAGGCAACGGGTGGCATTGAACCCGTACTGAGAAATCCAGGCCAGGAGGGAGGAGGAAGAGAACATAAAGAGTGAAGAAAAAGCAAAAAAAGAAGCAGAAGAGAAAGCCAAAAAGGAAGAAAAGGCCAAAAAGGAGGCGGAAATGAAGGTGAAAAAGGAGGCGGAAGAGAAGGCGAAAAAGGAATCGGAGATGAAGGCGAAAAAGGAGGCGGAAGAGAAGGCGAAAAAGGAATCGGAAGAAAAAGCCAAAAAGGAATCGGAAGAGAAGGCAAAGAGAGAAGCCGAAGAAAAGGCTCGGAAGGAGGCTGAAGAGGCTGCTAAGAAGCCAGTAAGTCTTCGAACTAATTGGATTTGAGCCATAGTAGTTTGTTGCAAATCAAATATTTATAACACAGAAAACACCAAAAAGATCTATGCCAGAGTCCTCAGAATAAATGAGACTAATATTTCGAAAGGTGAATGAGGAGGCTGATCTGATCAACTCGGTGAATTCTCTGCTGCAAGGATCTTCATTATCAGCACAGAAAAAGAGGAGTACCAGTGGCGCCAAAAACTCGGTTAATATCTTTGGTGAATCAAAGGCAAAGACGGCGAAAGCGTTTTCGCTCTTTGCGGATGATGATGACGAGGATCAATCAAAAGGAAAACTGTTTTAATAATAAACCGATTGAACAACATGAGGATTCCAGGCTTTTAAATAACCTCTCACGAAGGTAATGAGCAGAATGCAAAGTTCCGTACGCCATCAGTTTTCTGCAGTGTTTCCGTTGATCGAATTAAGGTACTTTATACGATTGAAGTTGAAGAAGGAAGTCAAGATGAACATGGTGATCTGTAATAAATCAAGTGATGAAATAAACAATAGAATGATGTATCTATTGAAAATTTGGAAATCTGGGTCTGAGTTGTTGTTGCGGGTTTCCCCTGTAAGTAATAACAAAATATATCCAGTACATACTTGCAATAACACAGCGGATATAATTTGAAAAACTTTGAGTCGAAAATGACAACTTCGACATACAAAGAAGTACAAATAAATTCATATAATTTATTCACAAGTTATTTCAATGTTTTAATCAATGTTGATGTTTATTTATTAAAGTGTGCAAAATTACATGTGCGCGTTTACAACGCATGACACAAAAATTAGGAAGATTCACGTGTTCATAGAACAGCCATTATGGCCAAGTAATAAAACACTTAAAGCATTGTCTCAATATAGAGGACTGTCTTTGAGTTTACCTTTTCTCTTTATTGTTTCTTTGTCTCTTTCTCTATTCCTTTTTGTTGTTGTGTTGTCACAAACATTGGGATCAGAAATACTTTCTTATATTCTCCGGCAGAAACAAGTCATGTACACTACACTGGCCAATTGCCAGAAAAAATCGAGTGAATTAAAAAAGTTGGCATGTCATGTGATTGCATCCCTCAGACTTTTCTACAGCATTTCTGTGTTGCATACCGTGATTTTCAAGACATCTTACCGCGAGATGTTCAATCACCCCAATCACCCCAGTAGCCAAGCCCGAAAGTTCGGAGAATTCTTTGAAAGTAAATTTTCTTCGGCTTCCGGACCCAGGGTTTTCGGGAAACACATCACTCTTTCCAAGATACAACATCATCATATCCAATACCACTTACGAAATCTTATATAATGCGGATACTCTATATTGCGATTCTACTCTTTACGTTATTCTCTCTCTCTGCCACACAACAGTATAATTGCCGACCAGCCTGTGTCAATGGGAAGTGAGTAGGGCTCATTTGTAACTTAGTCGCATGAGCTTACTGAAAACAGATGCCTCGCTGGTAACGGCTGCTCTTGCGATGATGGCTGGTCTGGGAGCCGCTGTGACTTACCCGTTTGCAGCCTCGGTTGTGGAAATGGCACTTTAAACATTAGGTGAACGAGTGTTTATTACCAAACACGACGGCATGCGATCCAAAGACCAAATGCACCAATACAATCGGCAGCTATCTCTGCTCCGCATGCCCAACAAATTACGTCGGTACAGGGAAGACAGGCTGTTTTGCGGATTGTC
The DNA here is from genome assembly GCA_002081555.1 of Protostelium mycophagum. Taxonomy (NCBI): domain Eukaryota; phylum Evosea; class Variosea; order Protosteliida; family Protosteliaceae; genus Protostelium; species Protostelium mycophagum. Next base: position 31,217 of record MZNV01002762.1, on the reverse strand, counting down.
CTTTCGGGTGCAACAATGGGGGTATCTGCAGCGGTCCCGCCACCTGTAACTGTACTGGAACGGGCTTCACAGGAGATCAATGTTTCGTCGATCTGGACGAATGCCAAGTTGGCGGTTATTGTGAGTTCCCTTCTGTCGACATTATTCATTGACATGTGATGACGTGTACAGGTTCGCCACAAGTCACATGCCTCAACACGATTGGGTCCTATGTATGCGGAGCTTGCCCGACAGGTTATAGCGGCAATGGATACATAGATCAAGGTGGATGCCAGCCAATATGTTCTTCAGGATGTCCATCAGGTGAGATCTGCCTGTCTCCGGGTGTATGCGGCAAGAGCTTTGGGCTGAAACTCATGGCTGGCCTCCTTCCGTTGTTGGTCATCGTAATCATGTTCATGTAAAACAAGAGGAGAATTTTATTTTGAATATCCTCTTTTACACTATTTCTAAGAGGTTCTACAATTTATACATCCCTTTTCTCTTTCAGCATCTCGCGGTGTGCGCACGTATCCAAATCTGAAAATTTGTCTAAAATCTTTCGTGCGCGGTGTCGCTGTTCGGCACAGTATGCATCCTCTGTGGGGAAGGCTTGGCACAAGAGGACATGAACACGGAAGGCCAGAAGACCTAAACCTGTCATGACGTTAGTGTCAATATGACATCTCATGACATCTCACCTTTATCCTCCTGAGCCGTCTCATGTACATCTACAACCTGCCAAAATAAGATGGATGCAACCTCTTGATGAATTTCACCTCAGAGGCAATCCTCTTCATTTCTTCCGGTTCATGTTTCAATAGCTTTAGTAGTTCAAATTGTGAAGAAGCTTGCAACCAAAGTGTCTCGCGCTTATTCTCTGTCCCCTCCTCTATCTTCATCCTTTCTGTCATTTTTATCCTCAATTGACGCAAGACATCACATCATCTGCAAATATTGCCCACCTTGAAGGCATTTGATAACACTTTTCAGGTTTGTAGTGGCCATCTCATCCTGTCCCATAATTACATAAAGTTGACAGTTTCTCTGCGACAATTGTACAGTGAGTTTGTGATCTTCCCCATATAGTTCTCTGAAGAAATCCAGAAAGATATCATTTATCCTGTGCTCCTCAGTTTGAAACTTTTGCACTGTACAAGGTGTATCTGACTGCGTAAAGATGTAAATACGCTTCAATATTCTCCTTTGCAGTAACAGAAGATTACAAATGCTCACTTGACCATCTCTGGTACTAAATATTCCATCTTATCATAGAAGTTTTGCATATTTTGTAGAGAGGCGAAATAATGTTCTGGGTCACAATATAGTCTTTCCCTCAACTGTTGCATCTTTTCTCTCGCAGAAAGATCCACCAAGAACTCTTTCAATTTGTCGCCGACTACAACACGAGGCATAAATTTTTTGGGAGGTTTTGGGACACCTTCCACCATGACAACCCTTCTATTTGCCTCATCTGAGAGCAAAAATTCAGGAAATTACATAAATACCCAGTGTACCTAATTCTGTGGGCGAGTTGTCTGCTGTTGTGTGCGCGAACTCTTCAACTGGAGCTGGGGGTATCTCCTCATCAACACCATCTGTTACCCGGAGAAGAGAGACCAGGCTGAGTGAATGAGTGACTACGGTAACATGTGCCGCGTTGTCTTTCCACATGATGTGCACACAGAATTTGCCATGAAAAATTCAATGTTACAGTGATTACCCGCTGAGCTTATCTCTCACGATGTCTTGGAAGGGAAGGGCTGCCATCATCTTGATGCTCTTGTGTCTGACGGGTGTCCTTTCAGAACCACACAGCCTGAACAGATGCGCAACAAATTGAACCTTTACCATCATTGAATAATTCAAACAGAAGTGCTCACTTGTTCGTCCAACATGAGTTGCTTTAGAGGTGCTAGTTGTGCCAATCTTTCCAGAAAGATCAAATCACTGTCGTCCGACTCGGGTGGTAGACTTCTAATCTTGTCCCTGAGTTTCATTTTGAGTAGATACTGCCTCCTCACAGAACCCAAATTGGTCCTTCTATCTAACACTGTGATCGCCTCATCATCTCCGTTGACTAAAATTTTGCAAGTGGAACTCGTTGTGCCAGTATGTATCCTCTTTACATCAATTCTACACTGAGCAGAAGAAGTTCGAAGACCTAAGCGCGATTGTGACAGAGAGATGGGTTGAATATATTCAATGGGCTTCCATTTTGCAAATACTACGCCACGACTCAGGTGCATCCTCCAATCTTTGCTTCTGTCATTTCCACCCCAAACACGTGACCTTCAATTTTTCGGTGAAAATTGTTCGGGTCACGTGAACCATCTTAAAAAATCAAAAGCGGATTCTTGTGATTTTATTTCTCATCTTCACTGTCTGTGTCGCTCTCGCTCTGGTCTTCCTCACCACTGACAACCTCTCCCTCCGAGTCGTATTCCTCCACAGGAGGTGGCACATAAATTGCCTCTTTGCCAACATCGACACGGTAGGGTGCTGTGACGTCAAAACCGACGTAAGAATCGTTGAGTAGATAGACGGTGAAGTTGTAGACGCCAGGTTTCTTTGGTGCCTGGTATTGCATCTTGGCCTGTTTTTACTTCAGTTTTTTATTTGCTTCACAGAAAATGTTGGAAGAATAGATTTCTGACTCACTTCGGTTCCGTCATGCAATGCGGGTATCTTCTTCCATGCAATGACTATACCAGTTCTGTCATCACCAAGGATCACCCACCATGCCTCCTTCTTCTCTAAGGGGTACCAGGGTGCGTGCACCTCCACTGCTGCATCCTGTATTTATTAAGTATTTTATAAGGATAGGATGAATACCTTATCAAGACCAGTGACAGAAGGTCTGCTAACGGTGACAGTAACAGTGACGACAGAGTTTGCGGTGATCTTGCTCTCTTCTTCTTCTTCATCATTAGTTGAGGTGACTGATTGTATGCTGACATCACTGGGGAATCTCTTTATAACCTGATATCATTCAATCATTTGAAAGATAACTTGTTTTCTGCAATTATAAAATAGTATGCAACCTCTACCAAGTCAAAACCAAGAGGATATAGGAATTTATGGATGAAGACTGACCTTGTTGATATCGGAGATCTGTTCAGGGGAAAAGTTATCCTTCAAAAATGCATCCCTTTTCTCTGCAGGAGCAGCCAAGAATGACTTTAGTGTCGGTGTCTTCATTCCCTTATCCGCAGCCTTCGCCAATGTCTTCTCATCAAAATAAGGCAGTTGTAAAAGGTCAGTCACCTGCAAAGATTCAGCGAAACTTTATCGAATCTTCACCGACTTTTCCCATGCGAGCAGACTCGCCCCAAACGGCTTGTACAACCATCTGTGATATGTGTACGCTCTCTATTGTGGGGATCAACCACTGACGAGCCACAGAAATCTCCACAACTCCGAAAATGTGACGGTACGCCTGCTTGATGAAAATGTCTGTACAATTGAGTTTTCATCGAAATTTCAAGGTATCAGATGGATATTACCAAGATCTGATTTCATCTGAGGAGATAACTTGTGCCCGAGTCTAGAAAGGTAGATGAACAACAACATGGGATTCTTAATTCTAAGAGGATGCATCCCTGCTCCTTGCTGGTTGTTCTTATCTGTTTTATTTTTCAGAAGGTTGAAGAAGTTGAAAATAAAAAGTACCAGCTTTGATGTTCTTTCTGATCTGTGTGTTCATCTTCTCATCAGAAGGAAGTTGGTCCTTCAATGTGATCAATTCTGCCTCATCTGAGCGTCTCACGGGTATGCTCTGGACATACCTTTGTACTAGTCATTATCGAGTCAATATTTACAGGACTTACTCAAAAGAAAGAGTCCAAATATCAATCAGAAATCTGAATCTGTGGCTCTCCCTCAAACTTTGGAAAAAGTGAGCCATTGTCTTATTGTTCAATTCGTTATGGGCCTTCTCACGCTGAGAGTTCCAGAAGCAGACAGCAGCAGTGGGTACAACTACCACCAAAAAGATCAGGTAGATCGCCAAGACGACCTGGAATAAATTAATAATCTCATCTACAACGAGAAGGATCATTTCTCAATGAGATAACTCACAGATTTGTTCTTGGCGTCGACAAGCCATTCGGGGAGTCCGACACCTACGGTGACACCCTGGGGTCCATCAGGGTTTCCGTACATCTCCCATTTCTCTCTTGTATCAGGATCTACAACGAGTTAATTCAAAATATTCAACTGAGGATGCTCATATGCAAGCATCTTCTGTTTGATGTTGTGATGCTAACATAAAGCTTGATTTTGAATGAACAAAGTAAAAAAGTATGTCCTTAGCACATGAATGTACCTGTGAGAGTCTTATAGGCCTTGACTACTTCAGCGTATAAGGTTGCGGCGTCCGGGCTGTCGTTCTTATCTGGGTGGTATTTAAGAGTCAGTTTTCTGTAGGCCGACTTGATCTCGGCTTCTGTAGCACCAGACTCAACACTTAAAATCTTGTATGGGTCGAAGAAGACGGGCTAACACAGATCAGCTCTAAATCATTACGTCATGGGACAGGTGATTCGACTGCCAGAATGAAAATGGTGAGCTCACCATTTCAGTTTGTTTATGATAGGCGACGTATGTGAGGTATAAAATGGCCACCCAAACAATCAGATATAATCCAAATTTGAAGTAACCAAAACGGCTAGGTTTTCTGTTCTCCATTTGTTGAGCTTTGGCCTTTCTCCTGCAAGCATCACAACCACAATCCCCAGTATAAACCTCAGAGAACGCCTTCTTCCATTCTATAAATGTCAAGGAATACCCTTGGCGAAGATTGGTGGACACTCACTTTTCAAATAGGAGATGGTGGTGGGAATTAAAACGAGAGCCAAGATGGAGATGGCGAAGAATATAGACGCAGCATCGTCATAATGATTCTTCTCTTTGGGCATGTTTGAAAGCCCTCGTGTGTGATCAGATGATCGATGTGCGGAGGATAAACAGTAAAAAAAACGGAAATAATTGACACGTGTGGTCCTCCTCGACTTGGACCACAAAAACCAATCCCACTGATCTCTCATCCAACCAGTAAAATACTGCAGAGTGGTTGATTCACTCTTCGCTCAGAAATAAATTTTATTTTGCGTGCTGGTGTTGAGTATCTGGAGGGGTACTTGTGTCAAGATACATTAGAAGCTCAATTGATTCTTTAGACTGTGATTTGAAAGCAGAAGATGACAAAGAAGCTGACGTTGATTTATTTTTGGCGGGAATTCTGGGATTCATGTTGAAAATTGCCACATCTCCAACCGCTCCGGTCACATGCCAAGCCAATTCGACAGAGACTTAAAGGTATTACAAACGAAAATCCTTCTCCCATCCATCTGACGATTACTCAGCAGTCTGGCAAGCCAGCCAAGAAACCGACCCACGCGAGGTGATTTTGAAGATTTATTGATAATCTTGCACAATTACATTATTAATACACCTACCCACGTTGTATCAGCTACCTGACACCTTTTTGCTGAATCACCACTAATATCTGTCTGATAGCTTTAGGACACCCTCCACCTCCTCTGATTCAGAAGATGAAAGGCCTCCACAAAAATCAGCCGCATTCACTACCACCTATAAAACGAAGCCATCCACAGCCCCCTATTATAACAGCACATACCACAAACAGAGTAAATTTCAATCAGACAGCGATGAGGAACCTCCAAAAGACTTTACAAGAAGGAAAACACCTGTTAAGGTACCATCCTCTTTCTATTTCTCAAAGAACTTTCTATTTCTCAAAGAACGAATCGATATTGTTTGGAGGCTTGATAAAAATAATAATTTTGATCAGCATCATTCTATTATGGCATGCCTGTATTTTACACTTGAGAAAATATTAGCTTTGATATCAATCCTCCAATCCTTCAATCCTTCATCTTTTCGTGCAAACTCCAAATCATAATCACCGCTTTTGACTTACGAAGAAGGAGAGACAACTGTGGAGCGACACAGACGCTAATGGGCATTCTAAAGAAGAGAAATACAAAGCAAAATATGAAGAGGCTCTCAAGCGGATTAGTAACCACCAGAATACCATACTGTAAGTTCCTTGAATTAATAAATAAATTGTGTTGTTTTCTCATTTTCACAGAAAACTATCTGAAGATTTACGCCAACATAAAGAGGTGAATGAGCTTATATTGATAACATCATTCACTCTTGTTGTAGACAACCGAAAAATCGACAGAAGCGCACAGGAACACGCTTGAGAGGCTGAAAGCTAAGATGGCTGCTTATGAAAGTGCACAAAGCCAAAGTTCGAATAATATTGATCTAGAAAGAGAGAATAAGAGGCTCATCACAGACATCACCAAGCTTAAAATCGGTAAATCTCGAGATAATTTCATATAATTGACAGTTGTAGATTTGGATAGAGCAAAGGGTATGGAGGAATTAGTGTCACATTATCGTCTAGCTTTGATGAAGCTCAAAGCTCAAAATGCCGCACTGAAGGAAAAAATAAACGAATATCACATGGAGAAGCAAAACAGCAGACAAGAAGTGGTAGGATCTTGATCATGCGATTTGTAATTACAAATCTGCACACTGAAAGATGACATCACGACAGGAGACCGCACAGAGACAATTCGAGGAAGCTGAACAGAAAAACAGACAACTGATGGCGCAGTTGCACGAAGTTCAAGAGGCCAGACGAATCGAGATGAAAGAGGCCGAACAACAGAGAAAACAATTGGTGCATGGTGAGCTCTTCTAAACAGTGTTCGCATAATTTACATGTAGAATTGCATGAACTGAAAGAAGGGAAATTGTACGAAGACCAGAATGAGCTGCAAAGATTGAGAGAGAGGATCGCCCAACTAGAAGAGGACAACCACCACGAAAAGGAGGTGATGACATCATTACGCAAGATGTCATCGCTAACATTTGTAGATCAATGCTCAGTTGCAGAATGCGATCGGACAACAGAGGCAACATTTTTCTCACCACATGGCTGCAGCCTTGGACTTGGCCACTTCAGAGAAGGAAGAAAAATTGAATTATCCAGCCTATCCCGTAGACTTGGACGATCACATCACACCGTCCACACAAAAGCATAAGAAGAAAGAGAAGAAGGAGACGAATATGCAGAGTGGTGGGCATAGAAGGAGTCGTTCTGTGGGAAGATACAACTACAATGTCAACAAAGGATACGCCTCTACGAGCACCACATTCAACGACAGTTCTTTCAGAGCGGAGGGGGCTCTGTCTAAATCCGTTATGAACAGTGATCTGCAAAACATATCCGATGAAATCAATGAGCTGCAGAGATCATTGGAGAACTTGGGGAAGAACCATATCGCTTACACATAAATACTCCCCACAATCAGTTCTTCAAAACAAAGACAATATCGGTGATTTATCTTAACTACACCTGTTGGATCCTCTCGCAACAGTGATTTCAAGTGTTGGGGCTATTTCTTCTTGGTGTGTTCTAAAGTGACTATGAGATGCGAAAGTTGTGGCGATGACATTTTGTTGACTCGTAAACCCAACAATAATGCACAAAATAAACTCCTATTCCTCTCAAACTCCTGCAAAATTTTGAGAAAAGTGAGATGAGCGCCAGATAACTTACCGCATCGATGGCCTGGGCCTTCTGGGAAAGGTCTGTCAAATTTTGGCGCGAAAATAAAGCGCAGAACTGAAGACTGAAGTGGAGCATGTGATCCAAACATCTTGATGGTATGTTTAAAAAGCACTGGAAAATGCACGTCGACAAAAATCGTCGGATAGCCTCTTGTACAGTCTCAAAGTCTCCAGAGGTATTCTCCGAAAGTTCTGTGATAAGAATGTTGTGTAAATGGTCGATGACATCAACCTTTCAGATTTAATTTGAAATAAAATGTTCTCAGGAATATTACCTGAAAATAATAGATGAGGCTGTTGATCACATATGACATCCGGCTGCGAATCAACCAAACTGCCCGAGATATTTCTGAGGAACTTTCGTACATCAATACACGAATTATCAAGGAAATCTCACTTTTTCTCTCTTCGGCTAGCCCAGACTGTATCCAATTCTAGTTGCACTCTCTTCATCGTCATCAGCAGCCGAAATATTTCGTTATACCTGTACTTGGTTAATACAATAAAGTATATCTTCTCACTCTTTGATGATCTTTTCCGATAAGAGAAGTTCGAGGGGCCATCCGCTTTGATACTACAACGTGTCAATCAACATAGAAGCAAGCATAAAATCTCACCTGTAGAGTGATATCTGCCCATGCTGATTGTACTGTCGTGATGTTTTTGGCACCAGAAGAATTAAAGCTTCCGGATCTATCAATACCCCTCCCGGGCGGTGTGAAGATTAGACGGAATTTTGAGAGGAAAGGGTCTTCCTGTGCTGTTGTCTTCGATGCCGCCTGTTACAAATAAGCTGAATATATCGTGATGTGCAAAATCTTACTTGTGCGAAGGAATTGCGCAGATCATGCTCGGCACTAGACTTTGGGGGAAGTGACATCAGCTCCCGACTCTCTGACAGAAATTTCTGGAAAAAATCTCCCTTGCACATGAGAAAGTAATTACGTAGGGCCTGGTCAGCCGTCAAATTTGTTTGTGAAAATATGCTTCGTGATACAGGAGAAAAAACTGACGTTCATGTGCAACATAAGATTGGCCTCCCGTGTAAGTAGGTCCCATAATTTCCTGGCCTTCTCCAGGTGTATTTTGTTAACAACCCTCTGAAACGAAAGTATATCAAATCTACAATCAGTTAGTTTCAGATTATCAAGAAAGAGTATACTTCGAATGATGAAGAGATGAGGAAGTACCTCTCTAGGCGACACACTACCGCGAGAGATTGTGTGTTCAACAATGCACTATCTTCTATCTTCTCTTCTGAATTTTCCTGCAGTTTTCTGCCAAACTTCTCCGATCTTTCTTGATCTCTAAGCAGTCTGGAGGCCCTGCCGATGAATAATAAGGTTTCTCCGGTAGTTAATGGGATGAACCGCGGTAACATATCACGTGACAATTCATGCGAGTTCCAGGAGGCCCTCCCGGCGCTTTCCTTCTCTCTATTTGTTGTAGATACGTTTGTAGATGCAGTTGTAGATGCTTGATATTTCTCTGAGTTCGATTCCTCGTTGAGGGTTATGAAAAATTCCCGCTTTGGGTCCGATAATAAACCATAATTCATCCATGCAGCAAGTTGAAGGTGGAATACTGTCATAAGCTTTTGGAACAACATGTCTAAGCACCTGATCAATTTTATTATCTGTATCATATACTCTTCACAATAAATTATCGATAAAATGATAAGAATGGGAACCACCTTTTTCCGTCAGGGATAGCGCAGCGGGAGGCCAAGTCGTGTAGATAGGATACAATTTTCGTCCCTCTCAGTTTCTCTTCAGATTTGTTTACAATGCTTATGATACGCTGCCAGCATAATTCGAAGATATATTCATACTGTTGTCGTCAGTATTTAATATAAATTTAATTACATATAAATATACTATGGATATATAGGTATTATACATATATATATGTGCTTGTCTTGTAGTCCATTTTTTGTTTTCAAGTTTTAAGGAATAAGAGGATTAACTCTGTCATATAAAAGAATGCATATTTTGTTTGAAATTTATAGAAAGAGGGAAGTCACCTTGTGTAACTCTGTATATATATGTACAAGAGGAACATACTCCCCTTCCCTCTTCTTATATTCCTTTTCAATATCCTCTACGATCTCATAATATTCCTTCAAAACTTCCTGAAGTCCCTCTGATAGAGCTGACATGTATATTCCTCCTTGTGAGAAGGGTCCTTGGCACCAATCTGAAATGATTCTAGAGTGAGCGCCAAGACTGGCAAGACGATCCAGGAGAGCTCTATCGGTCGATATAAAATCGATGTCTGGCGATAATCGGATTGTCTTCAGACTTCCATCTTCAAATACGGCACAGAAAATGTTGCCTCCTCTCTCACCCGCGAAGCCATTCAGAGCGCCGATCAATTCTTCAAACATGATTGATCAAGATGTGGGAGATTACTCAAAACAGGAGTGAAGAAACCCAGCTGGTTGAAATCTGATGATGGCGCGAAACCAAATTTTGCCGGTTTGTAGACGGTAACTGCGATTTCCTCGTCCTGCAGAATTGCGACGGATCATGGGATTGGCTGTGCCTCTCTTACTACTTTGCCTCTTCTGGGGAGGTATATATCTTCTTAATGTCAAATATATAAAGGTAGAGCTTAGTAACGTTTCACCCGAGATTGATAATCACAGAACTCCAAATGGCAGGAATCATTGCAACAGCGAGGTTTTTCAATAACATTAGGAGGTCGTAATAGTTACACATGCATACTTGTATGTATCTAATCTGATCAGGTCTGTGGTGGGAATCTCCCGCTCTCAATCCGTTCTTTAATCACCTTGGTCAGCTGTACCGTTCTGCGCTCTCTACATGGTTTGTCTTCGGCGTCTATTTTGGCGCTCTTAGCTGTGTTGGCTCCTTCATTTTTTTGTGGTGGAACTTGATCAAGATGTTTCTCAGCCCAGGAGAAGAAACAATGTTAACACCCATTGTGAGTATTAAGTTCACTATACGTATCCTGTAGACAAGATGCACATCAATTGAAGTGTTGTAGATACCAGGAGTGAATTTACCATTCAGCCAAGTATTTTATTTCTTTGGATCACTATTGATTTCTGGGATAATCCATGAGGCTGGACACGCATTGGCCGCTGTTGTAGAGAAGGTGATTTTCGCACAAACTCATCACTATGCCTTGACAAAAAAACAACTTCATATATGGTATGATTTTATTAAAATCAATTTAATAAAACCTGCAGGTGGAAGTGAAGAGCTTTGGAATATTTTTGTTCTTTGCTTACCCCGGGGCATTTGTGCAGCTCTCAGACGAAGATGACTCACGCCGACGGCTGGTAATGCTCTCATTTTCAAATACTCTAAAATCTGAGAGTATCTAGGCAACAACCGCTATACAACAACTTAAAATTGTTTGTGCAGGGGCGTGGCATAATGCAGCCCTTGCATTTTTGGCGTATTTATTATTGAGCACACTTCCCGTATTTCTGTATCCCGTTTATTACCGTGACTCAAACTCGTTAGTCATTACGGACGTGAATAAGGTGAAATATTTGTCCTTTCTCCTATTTTGTTAGATTGATCGTTCCAGGAATCCGTCTTTTACAGTCACGGTATAGCCGCTGGTGACTCTATTTTAGGGTAGGTTTATTATTTAATATTATCTGTAATTTAATAATTGAAACGGATTTGATTCAGGTTGTAGATTGTCAGACTGTCAGTTGAAAGGGGGGAAATTGTCTTGGCGGAAATGCATCACACGTCTGGTATCAGATGGATACTCTCATACTCACTTATGCATCCCTCATCACATACTCAATAATTACCAAAACGACACCGCAGAATGCTGCAAAACACCTCATGAACGGTTAGCCTGCTTCATTGTGGACACAGAGGTGAGTAAAGATGATACCATCAAATCATGAAGAGAATCAGTACGTTTGTGTATCTCCTCGCATTGTTGTCGAGAACACAGTGGAGTGGTGTTGCCCCGTCGACGATGATAAGTGTCGACAAGATTATCCTGCGTGTACAGATGAGGCCAATATTAATATACGACACGGGACAGTTTGCCTGCGACCAGTCACAAAAAAAGAGGAGGGGGTTTATATGAGGGTCTCGACGAGGCGGGGGACGGCAGTATTTCAGGGAGATCCACTCTTATTATGGGCAGACAGTCAGTTGTAAATAATCAATATATTTTTTGATTCGTTGTAGTTCAAGTCAGCGAATGGCACCCCAGATTCTTCAGTATTTTCGATTTAGATTTTCCAGCAGTAAGCTATTTCTTCGTTGAAGATCTAACATTGACCTCATTATAGATGGCCGAAAAATCCCTGAATTTTCTCGCGTCTATCTCAGGGGCTTTAGCGTTGCTGAATATGGCCCCAGGATTTTATCTTGATGGACAGTTCGCCTGCGACTTATTCTTGAAGTTATCTCTGGGCTTGAGGGGGGCAAAGAGAGAGAGGATATTGAATATTATTTGCTTCGTCACCACAACTCTTCTCGCCATCAACATGCTCGTGTCCATCTATAACGCGGTCAAATAAAAACATATCCCATGCAAGGTCTCTGTACATCTTTTTATTGAACCAAGTTTCCAAAATCTGTCTTCTTTCAGTATCCCTTGAAACCTCTGTTCAATTTGGGGAATGTCACCTTTATCATGTGTTGCAATAGGCACTGTACATGACATAGACTGGGTTACAACTGCAGACACTCCACTTGTTGCAGAAGAATACAGTGGGTAGTGAGTTCCTCATATAAATGCTCGCGTATGTAAAGACTAAAAAGTAAGATAAGTAAACTGTTATGCTCTTTTTTCTTCTCTGCGGCTTCCACATTTCAACGACCTGAAAATGATTATCTCCAGATAGAGAAGAGAATAAAGATTAAAAGATAACTACCCTTCTATCTTGCCTCTCCTCCGCCCAGGAGACGAAGAAATTGATCACCAATTCCAAAGCGAGCTGTAACAAGCATATGGTGATCAAAAACAAACTGTTCGGCATCGCAAACATGTTGTACCACCCGAGGTTGAAGATGTTGCGGACACGCCAGAAGATGAGAAGTAAAAGGGGTGCCATTATGATTGTCGAGTACTCGATCAATTGTTCAGTATTCATAAATGTCGTTTTTAACAGCATTTCCCTGAATTGATTAGAATTTAAATTTGCGAAAACGAGGAGCGGTTCAAGAACAAATTCTTCGACGACAACTACCTCTCAGATTCTAAAGAGGATTTCTTGGATTCCTCCTCGTACAAATAGATGTTTGCAACCTATCTTGGTTATTTTAGTAAATCATTCGGCCTCACCTGTTTCTTCCTCCTTATAGTGTTCATTACCCTTTCTCTATTAAACAGCAGCATGCGATTAAAAAACTGATCGTGTCATGTCTTATGGTAACTATCGGCTTACCTCTTGAAGGGCAACGGCGATTGAGGTAAAGAAAGCGTACTGAATGACATAGAAGCCGTTTGGAGCTTTGGAGTTGTCTGTCAGCATGAGAATCCAAAGGCGACCGAAGAGAGATCCAATAAACTGTGAGATTTAACTATTGTTTTCAATTCTGAGAGTTTTACTTGTATTGGCATGTATATAATTGATAAATTTCCAGGACTAGTTAATTTAAATTCAAAGATCTGCATATATCAGTGATTTAATTGTTTTGATTTTGATGTCAGTCACCATTCTTCTGCACCCCGTCAAAATAAGCTCTAGAATGAGTGGATGTAAGATCAACCTGATGACAAACTTCAAAGCAATGTTTGCCTTCTCAGGATTAACACCCAAACAGATGTGCAAAAAAATCACCTCTATAAAATATTTGGTTGCTACAAGGCCGTAAATGATAAACATAGCAAGGGCGATCCCGGGTGGGATCAACATATTTCTGTAGTAACCTTTGAAAATCAACGGTAAACGTGAGTGCTTCTTCATGTCTCTTCTGACGAGGAGTCCAATGATGAAGAAATTGAAAAGGCAGAGCGGCACGAAGAACAGGCCAAGCCAGTTGTAATAGTAGTGTTCTCCAGACTGTATGAGTGTAATGATCCAAATAAACAAGACCTTCTTTGATCAGATGGTTTCAAATGATGTAAGTTACCATGAAAAGTAGAATGGGAATTTGGGTGCGAACTACGATTTTGACTGATAAGTAGGAGCTAATGTTATAGAGGTTCATGTAACAGAACATTGGCCAAGCTATGACAATCGACATCCAGACAAAAGTTGTGTGTGTGGTGAATCCGTAAAGAGACAAGAATACTGGCCCTCCATAGTTGTCAGGATCATCGTCTGTCGGTATATAAAGTGCTAGCCAGAAAATAAAACAGACAAGACACCCTAGGATGGTTAATCTGAATGATCTCTTGTTGAAAGAACTACCCGAAACAGCTGATTCCGTCACCATCAGGATCGTGTGTCTGAACACAGACATCCTTGTCGCTGGTAGTTTATTGATGACGAGGTCTTCATCGTTTACATAGGCTGTTCCTGTGACAGGCATCCCAAGCTCTGATCGAATATAAATAGGGCCACAGTTGTAGATGGAATTGAAAAATTTCGGCAAAAAGCAGAAAACAAAAAAGACCCAGTTGGATCTCATTCCGATGTCGGCTGTTGAAGAGGAAGCGAAAACAAAAGATGATATATTCGGTCTGTCGAATAATTTCAGCTCATACGATGTGGATTTAGAGGCCATCAAACGCATGGCTCTTCAATTTGGGGATGCTACATCGCCTCAAAGTGGGAGCGGTTGCCACTTCATCTTTTCCTGATGATTAATTCGCAGTTCTAGCTGATCTTTTAGCGAAAAGCACGATCAGCGCACCAAACAAGATGCCAATCGCTGAAAATACTTTTGACATTCCAACTGCAAGACATCCTCTGGTATGGTCTTTTATGTTCATCCCATTTTCTTCAGTTCAAAGCAGAATAATTCTGTTTTCCTTTATTTTCCTTTCAGGCTAGAACCCAATTTTTCATTGTATTCGTAATGTTGATTCTAAAAATCCCCCCAATGTCACATTGATGAGGGACAGCAAAAACATGAAAGCGTCAAATGAAATCGACTGAAGACATCTTTCAGACAGAAAGTCAAACCACACAACCTGAGGAGAAGAGGAATATACATTTATCCGCCAGAACAAATTGGAATACCACTGTACAACAGGATGCTTCATCCAATCTTACACAGTTGGATCTCACCTCCATTTTATACCAAGATGCGGAGGAGAGAGATGATCGGGATATCGTGTTGAAGGGGTCAGGATTCGACTGCTCATTAGAAGTACGGTTTCCTAGCTCAGATGGGGCCTTGGAGATGCAATTGTGGTGTTCGGGTATCACCTTGGAATTGTACAACCCGGATACCGGAGCCTACACGGGGACAACGAGAGGAAAGCCCCAGAACGGGATATCGTTGCACCAAATCACATTCGAAGCGCGGGAAGGCATCAAAATTAAAGTGAGCGTGACACAAGTATTAGTGTATAACTGCCACAAGCATTAGTCTCACTCAATCCAGTTTGCATCCACTGCTAAAAAGGGCCTCTTGATTTTAAAAAAGATGATTATCAAAGAAAAGCCTACACCAACAGAGGTATTACAACCCTGTATCAACCTTGCTAAACCGTATAGCCTTCTGTTGAAGCACTGCACAGAAGAGACGTCAACCCGCAAAGAATCACACCCATGGATGTTGTATTGAGACAAGCGGTGAGCTCTGGTGCTCTTGACGGTCAAGTTCTCAGCGGACTGATCGACAATCTACCTTTCACTCCGCCTCACACACAGACAAAACCCACACCTTCTTATTCACAAACAAGTGAGAACCAAAACACACCTCAATTGAGCTTGGGAAATTTGGCAGGAGTTTCTGGGATGATAGAGGGAAGAGTGAAGATAATTGTTGAGGAGAGTGTGAAGGCCATGGAAGAGAGATTGAAGAGACACATCGATTCCAAATTTGATCAATTAATGTCCGCTCTCCAAAAATCACAGAATAACAACCCACCCTTGTGAAATTTAATATTACCAACATCTTTTCTTCCAACAAAATAAAATATTTTCGTCTCGTTGTAAACTGAAAGTGATACAAAAACCGCCCCAGCTTTCTTTGAAAATGTGGGGGACAAATCCAACCGACAAAAAGATTCTAAACAGAGATCTCATCTATCCATATAATCCCAGGCACGTCGCACATTATGAGCGAAGAAACAAATCACGTGGAGAACTCTTCAACAGAACATGCTGCTCAGGAGAATGTAAGAGTTTGGAGAACCGATGACCATATATCGGGCTCATGGAATCTAACGAAGACCTAGGGCGAACAGATTCTATGGGGTCAGCCCTTAAAGACACTATATGAAACAGTTAGTATTCGTGGTGCTCAATTGAAAGTGGGAGATAATGTGAGTTTGTATCCAGAACTCCCATTGACAGTCCCACTGCTCTGCAAGATTACAGAATTATACGAAGATTCCAAGACGAATAGAGTGAGCTTATTGTCCGAGATGACTAATATCTGAGATCCTATGCAGCCCATGTTTGCTGGATTACGTTACTTTCGTAAATCAGACATAATGAACCTTGATGCGGAGTCTCACAATATCAAAGATAATGAGATCTTTGCATCTGAGGAGGTAGTTCACCACACACTCGCTAGTATCGAAACTATTGTCACCATTACAGAGGTGCTGCAACCAATGTATGTAATGTATTTTAAACTATGCAGATCGAAGATCACAGCAGCAATGAAAAATTAGAAGAAATGAGCCGAACAAAAGGCTATTATTATAGATTCTGGTACGACACACGTAGCCTTCCACAACTCTTGGGACAGGCACCAATCGAGTTCTACATCAATCACTTCCATGATAGAGAGGCTTCAGAATACCTCATGCAAGACGATGTGATGGATGATCAGTATCTCCTCGAGTCTGGGAGCACTCGCAAGCGTAAATCGAAACAGAGTCAGTTTTACCAAATTTTTTACTTCTAAATATTTCTAGCCGCACCCAACACTGGTGAAAAGAAGAAGAGAGGAAGACCCAGAAAGGATTCCATGGGCCCTGCTTCTGCAACACCGTCCTCAACTACAACGAACACTGCAACCGCCACCACTACCCCACTCGCAGATGGCGAGAAAAAAAAGCGCGGGAGGCCCAGAAAGAATCCCTTACCTGACCCTAACACCCCCAAGAAGAAGCGCGGGAGACCAAAGAAGGTCAGAATGAAACTATTTATCCATTCTCAATATGATCAGAATGACAAAGGAGAAGAAACAGACGAGAATTCTGAGGAAGAAGGGGAGGAACCACAGGAATTTGATACATTGGCACACACAGCAGAAATCAACAATACAGAGATCAATAGTGCAGAGATAGCACACACTCAGGAGAACCAGGATATACAACAGGGTGAGCTCCAGAACCAAGAGATGCAAGTCGAAGGAAATGAGGCTGTTGTAGGAGAGACAGAGATAAAGACCGAGCCCATTGCTACCACCCAATAAATCACATCTTTTTGTTTTTCAACACCAGTATATATGAAGGTATTCGAAAAGATCAATTATTTTGGTTTATCGGTCGGAGAAATATTTGATCCGTCTACAATCGTCCTTGCGAATTTGGATGATCACCACAATTTCCCAAAAGTATTTTCCTCCTCCTCCTGATGGAAACAGAGCACAAGGGATATAATACACGACTTAGCACCATCATAACAATACTACTGATTACGACGAGCAATAAATAATGGGATTTTTCAACTTCAAGAGAAACTCGAAGCGTTTAGAAGCGCAGCCTGCTCCAGCACCAGCCGCTCTACCTCTTGTATTGAGTAGAAGTATTAAGGAAGATAGATGACAGAATACAGATCGAAGAGCCAAAGCCAGCAATACCTGTGCAGATAAATCCACCCACCATTGTGAACCCTCCCATCATGGAAGTTCCCACTTCAAGCACACGTCTGGGACCTTGGGTTACCATAGAGATGCCCTCGTACTCCTCCATCAGACATGACAGAGGTAAGCTTCAACTTGAAACCCTGATCCTTTTGGCTGATGACGAAACAGGAGGTTGGATTGTGGTTGCAAACAAGAAGATTATTCCAGAAGAAGAAGACGAAAATGCTCTCAAATGGTGGCTTAACGGCCCTTCTTATCGCGTTACTGCTCTCGGTGGTAGAAGTGTGGGAAAGACCTTTCTACTCAACAAATTGGACAAAGTGAGCCATTTTTTGTCGGGAACACCTCGGTACCCTGTAGAGGACGACGAGGGGATGTATGAAGAGCCGAAGGTTTGGCGAGGAATATCCATCTATTGTGACAGATGGAGAAGTGCGGGGAATCCGTTCGTGTGGATTGATGTGTCTGCAAATGACCTACCCATATCAGGTATTTATTCATTTCATATCCTGCTAAACAGTGGCAGACGATGACGTTCTCCAATGGATGAGAACCGAGGGTTGTGATGAGATCAGCATTGGGTCTTCACGAGAAGCTGAAGAACGTAAAACTTGTGGGGAACATCAGAGAGAGCTTAGATCCTGTTACGCCTCCTCACTCTCTAAATTGAACGAAGAGATTCCGGCGTTAGAGCAACTGATCAGCTCGGTTGCGGTTAATACTGCTAAATTCGTTCTTTTGATTGTACACAAGATGACAAGAAAAGATATTGAATGGGTGGCAAGGGTCAACAACAAGGTGGGTTCTCATACACACTTCATTCTGAAAATGATAGGTAGACCCACTGCAGGAGGTGATCGTGGTGCATAACGTTTACGAGATGACCGATGTCGATAAATTTTCTCAATATCAGGTTCTCGTCAATTGGCGGTCGTAAAAACTGACCGCCAACAGCACCAACAGCACATACAGCTTCCTGTTGCGCACGACTTTATCAAGGAGAGCGTCCAAAATTGTGCGGGAGAGAAGTGTATGATTAATTGGATTCGAACGAGAGAGGCTAAGCCCGTGTCTCATTTCTTCATTGGCAAACAGGACTCGGCCGTTGGGAAGCAGGTTAATGAGCCAACCTTTTGCAAGATGATCAGTATCCTCAAAGCGCGTCCTCAAATCAGCCGAGAGTTCAACTTGCTCCCCGCATTGGCGTCTCACCTGAGAGTGGACCCAGCCCTCCTCAGAGTGGACCAGGGGAGGTTGTACATTAAAGAAGTCCAACCTACAGAACAGGAGGTTGACATAAAGGAAGAGACAGAGGCGCAAGTAAAACAAGAGTTGAAAAAAGAGGAAAAGCTTCAAATGGATGAGGAAAAAGATGAAAGCTCAGGCATAATGCGCACAAAGAGTGAGGTCAGTCTCTCCTTACAATATCATTCAGAAATGCAAACCAAACAAGTGCGCAGGTGTCGAGCAGACCACTTTATCCAGAGAGAACAACCAGTCTGTTCTACAGCTTGAGCAGATATGCCTTAGGGCCTAGCCTTAGCGACAATCGCTTGCTTGTGTGCAGAGTCAAAGTGGAACACACCGAAACTCGACAGCAATGGCACTTGCGAAAATATTAGAAATATACTGCTCCCTTGTAATTTGATGATCACCTTGGCTTGAAATTCCATTAATTTTGGCGGGTAATATTTGCGTGCATCAGAAAGAAACTGTGGGCGAAGTTCACAAACACTCCCAATTCTATTCCAGGGAATACGTTCAACTGGTCAGGCTTCGGAGATGGCCCCTCTGAGAGTATGACTGACGTGACGCTTCTCACAAAATTAGTTGAAGATAGATGAGGAGATTATGATTTATTTGTCCCGCTGCTCAACGCCTTGATATTGCCTTGTGGTAGATTCAGATTTTTTTTACTCTTTGAAGTATCCATTTTGGCTATGAATGTTGTCGTATCGATCGAAGCACAGGCAGGACACCTACACTCAAAATAATACTGTTTCAACAACTATTTCCGTCAGCTTCACTGGATGTATCTCTGTCTCATTAGGAATGAGAAGCCTCACCATTTCTCTCTTCTGAAGTTGATCCAATTTGGGGTCTGGGAGCATATCTATCAATATCTCGCCACCCACATTGATATCCCTACTCGCCAAGAATTGGACACTCTTAACACCATCAACCATGGAGTCTGACGGATATACATTTGGAATGCAAGAGTGGTTCGCGATACTGGCAAGCCTAAAGAGTCCAGAGACCACGGCTGCAGTGCGGGATCTGAAACATCAACATAACATTCTCGGTCTATAATCAACTCACAAAACATTTAGCCGAAATTCTTTGTTCTGTGGCAGATAGAAACCTGCAACAGTAACCTTTCTCCTATTAGATTGTTCATTTGCTCTATTTTTATATACACACCTGCTTGGATTCTAACTCTATAGAATTGAGTTGTACGATTGAGCCGATCCTGAAGTAATTATGAGGATTAATGTGCTCTTGAAAATCACTGGGGAATTGCTGTCTCAATCTCTCAAGGTCCTCTCTCTACAAAAATTGTCAGAAAAAATATTTTTATCTGGCAAAGCAAGTGAAGGAATGTACCTCTCCTGGGGGCAAATTCGGAGTATTATTTGGAGCATAACACATGTATTGTAATGTATTCCATAGTTTAGAATAAAATATGTCATCCAAATCCTCCGTTTCCTGTCACATTTATCACATATTTTAATATTCAGTCTCGCCTTCAATTCAGTGAAAATTCGGAGAAAGATCATGGCGATAAATGGAGTCATTTCAGCCCTTGATTCATCCATCAATTTGCTGAAGCCAGGTTTTGTTAATATTTCTGGGTCATATGCCCTCAAAAACTTGTCTTTACACTCTTGGCTGCAGTACTATTCTCCATGTCAGCTGATATAAGTATAGATTCTTCACCAAAGAGTTGATAGGAGTGAAAGGTTCTATATTTAGTTGCTTTCTCACGCCATTAAATATGTCCTTCACTCCCTCTTGATATCCCTTCTCAAATGACAGGGTTTTCTATCAATCTCAGTTGAATAACTCCTTATGAATCTCTCACTAATGGTACGGAGTGCCGAGCCTTGATCTCAACAATATCGACCATCGGCCTACAACACTGGATACAGCAACCTGCCTCTATATTGTCCAGTTCAGCGATAGTATAAGTCATCAATGGTTCCTCCTCCCAAACAAGCTCTCCTTTAGGGATATCCCTTGTTGCTATTAATTTCCTCCCACCACTCTCCTGGATCTGTACGTGCACCGGATTCTCCTTGATTACTTCATCCAAAATAGATACATCCATCATCTACATCCATCAACATTTTATATAGTCAAATAATCACCGTTGACATATCATTGATATCCCCGATGATATCGTTTATACGCTTCAATCTCTTTTCGTATTTTTTTGTCTCTGCTTGATATATTTCTATTTCCTCCAACTCTTCTTCTGCTTCCTCTTTCTCTTCTACACTCAAGTACTTCTGTTCTATTTTTAGTCATATTCACACAATCATTATCTCCTAAAATCCTACATCTAACCGCGCCAAGTCAATACTCTCGTCTTCATCTTCCTGTCTATGAATGACAGCTAAATTTAAATATATACTACTTCTGACCATGTCACCATCTGCATTGATTGATATGATATTGTATATATAAGAACACTCACCTTCATCCGCATTTATTCCTTTATATGCAAAGAGATGAGCAAGAACCTACCCACTACTCAATCCATAAATCAATACTAAATAAGTATATTTACAGATGAGGAAGGGTCCGATTTAGCGAGTTCATCTCTCAACATCAAATCCACTAATTGTCTTGCACTCTTATAATCTTTATGGGTGTGCATCAACGCTTTTATCTTTCAGAGATATAAATATGATTAAAATAACTGACTCATTATACTCATCTGAATTGCAACATCATTTGGACAGATAGAATAAGCTTTCTTCAATAAGTCGAGTGACATATCGTACCTCCCCAACTCTTCCGCATCTTCAGCACAATCTAATAACATCGAGATCTAACATCAACTCAGACATGATGATTATCTAATCGAACCTGCTGCCCCTCGGTCATATCCTCCAGATCAGGATCAGCCAATAATTGTTCGAAAGCTAAAGCTGTTGGATCATTCACTGGCCTCCCTATCTTTCGATCCCTCTCTGCTAATTCTTTCTCTGTCATCCGTGGTATCGAAAAACTTGCCAAATTATTTTGTGTGTTGGCATTTTGTTCAGATATAGAGCTCTAGCAGTTTGTAGACAAGAGAATTAAAGCTCTCACCTTGAGACGAGTTCATCTTTTAGTTTCTCTACTCGGTCTATTTCTTCAGGTGTTCTTGAATCAGTCACAATGCTGTCTTCCCCTTCTGCTCTGTGGCCTTTATTAATAATAAGGCAAAAGGAGTACAACACTCACAAGAGCAGATCAATGTTGTCCACATCTTCCTCTTCCTGCAGTGATTAGTATTGTGCATGGACCTAGTTATTTTGACCCACCTCTGCAAACATTTCAGAAAAATCACCCTCCTCAATAAAACTGTGAGGATTCAGAAAGGTAAGAGTATATTTACTCTCTACTTGTTTGTTCCCATTATTCTATTCTCCGTCACATTCTCAGTAAGGTACTCTGTTGATGTTTTATTGGAGGAGAAACTTCTGATAAAGATTGAGTGATAGTGATGATTTGTCAGGGGAAGGCTCTGTTTGATGTTCGAAATGCAAATTCTACTCCGATGAAAGAGGATCGGATGCTTAGAATATACTGTGTTGGAACGCAGCGCTAATTGACGCAACAACATGAATCAGGCGATTGTGATCAATTCCGAGATGTTCTGCGTTGTAGTCGAAGTTTTGACTTGATTTTCTCATGATTGTATCTTTCATACATGGATCTTTTGGGTGCATACGCAGATTCAGATGCCAGCCCATCAGAAAAATCTCCCAAGAAAGATCAATTGATCTCAGAAGTAAAGCCAGTCTCTTTGTTGTCGGAGTATTATGATTCAGATCAATCACCAACACGAACACCAAAGGACTCCCCAGAAAAAGCAAAAGAAGAAATCATTAATGAAGCAATCATCTTACGACCACATAAATCACCAACACATACTCCAACAGAAGGAGAAGAGAATAGAGACATCGTAGAAATAAGAGATGATTCACCAGCTCTTATGACAGTAGTGATAGATGATGTTCCAGAAGAGGTCCTTCACGATTCAGAATCAAACCACCTTTTCCCTCCCCTGGACAGTTTTTTGCCTCCACCACCAACGAGATCTTGTTCTCAGGCCATCCTTGTGAGATTTATTTTCTTTATTAATGATTTGTTTATCTCGAAAGGATAAATTTGCAAATTTCCATCAGCACCGGCGAGCAGGCAAGAGTCCTCTTGTAGCAATGCAATCCTCACATAAATTCAAGAATCCATATATCATGGAGACGGTGGGTAATCATATATTAATCATAAATAACTATAAGGCAGGTGATACTGGATTTAGATGTCGATGAGAAGGGATCCAATTATCCACCAGATCTCTACTCACCACACAATAAGAATAAGTCAGACTTTTATGACGTCATCACTGTAGAGCAGGACCGTGCCTCAAAGGTGACCCTTCATATAAACCACACTTCATCCTCATGAGAATGCATCAGGCGAGAACGACTATCGAATTTACAAAGGCACAGAATTCAGGACCCCCAAACAAGAAAACCAAATGGGATTCCAGTGATAACTCAGCGAGTAATCCGGTTGTGATCACTTCTGGTAACACCACCGGTGTACTCAACACAACCAAAAAGCTCACCAAAAAAGAAAGAAAAGCAGCAGCAAAAGCGGCGGCTGAGGCGAAAAATCAACCTGTACAGCAGGAATCAGCCTATCAAGCTTACATGTAAGATATTACCCATATACCCATATATCCCCCATCTTAATGTCTTACTACCATTCACCTTTTGATATTCTGCAGAAAAAGGCGGAAGGCAGAAAACGAAGGGGCAATATAAAGTTCTCGATGTCTTGTTCATTTTATCTTGATATCTTCCGGAACTGTTGTACATCCTTCAACATCTCTTTCCTGATGGCATCTACTCCTCCTTGTGTGTGTGCGCTGACCACGAGGATATCCCTGCAGTAGACTTGTGAGAATTTATGTCTCCCGCTGACAGCCTCAGTGATCAGTTTCATTCTACGCGCAAGATCGGCTTCCTCCACGAGATCACATTTGGTCAATATGAATTGGTAGGATACTCGGCTCTTCTCCATCATATCAATCATTTCAAAGTCCTAAATATGTCAGGATATTCAAATCTTCTCAACCCACCGATTCCCGCACAGTGAATCGACCTGATATCATCAGTACAGATTCATCTAATCTTTGTGGAAGCTCGACTTATACATCAGAAATGAATCACAGTAACTGACCGTCGAGAAGGACGTAAACTTTTGTGAGTGTCTCCCGCTTCATGAGATAATTGTACATATTCACTCTCCAATGCAACTTATCCTCTTCATTAGCATAAGCAAATCCGTATCTGACAAGGTTCGAATGTTTGTGTCTCAGGATAGATGTACATACCCAGGAAGGTCTACAAGATATAACTTATCATTCAAGTTGAACCAGCTTATTGTCTGAAATCATCATCTTGATGCTTAATAGATCTTATACTATATTTCTTTCTATCATGTCAGAAGACGGTCAACGCACCTGTGTCAGTCCAGGTTTACTCGATGTCTTTGCCAACTTTTTACTCTACAAGATTTGAGGGGAATTATTGAGGGTGAATATGAAGATGTTATTTCAGAAATATTATATTACAATAATATGATATAATACCATGATTGCATTGACCAAGGATGATTTACCAACGTTGCTTCGACCTATAAAAGCAAATTCCGGACGAATTGCAGGAGGATATTGCTCATCTCTGCTCGCTTCCCCCATCAATTTGGGCTCAGAAAAAATCTAACGTTGTTAATTTTGTAAACAATTTAGGTAAATGTCTCTGTTATGATACCCTTCAAAAGAATATGCAATACTGAAACAAACCCTTGCGCGAGACTCCTCTTCTGTTGACAAAGATTTCGGTGTCTCTGCCTTCTCAATTCTCACCAACTCCTGTTTCTTGTGGAAGGAGTTGGACTCCTTCTGAGAAGAAGGGTGTCTCTCTTGCCCTTTGTCACGCTTCTGAGGAAGGAAACGTTCTCTTCTTAATTTCAGTGATCTGATGTATTCCAAAAGTTTTTGATCTGGTTGAATGGCCTTGAATTGCTTGTTCTTGCTGAGTTCTCCCGGGACTACGAGTGTCAATCAACTGGGGCGAAAACTTGTCTTGACCTGGTGCTTTTTGACGCAAATGGTATCGTGTCCGTGTGAAGTCTTCATACGTGACTTCTGCCTTGGATTTCTTCGCCTCTTCTGCTGCTTTACTGAATGTTGGCATTGATCTCCTTGGCATTATTATGGGTTTTAACGGAGAAGAGAAGACTGGAGGTCGTCTGAAAGACAACATGGTGTTCATCAAATTTGACGGAAGGCCAATTTTCAGTGACCCGTAAGAGGAAGCGGATTACACGGATCATAAAAGAGTTTTTATCATGACTCTCTATGACTCGGTGGTTTAAATCTTGCTGATGTGCAACATTTTTCACTACCATCGAGTGATGAAACAAAAATATTTTTATGATTATTCATCCATTTGTTTAGTTGGGCTTTAAGCGCCTCATTTATCGGGAATATAGATATTCCAAGGCAGCTTCCACAGTGGTATAGTTCGTGGCAAAAAGGGCTTCTTGAGCATCTTTGTGATCTATTCCTAATTCGATTATCTTTTTGACCAGGTCTGTCTCCCTCACTGTTGCATTCTTCTCCGCAGGACTCTTCCTTCCTAATCATATCAGAATTATTGAATTGGGTAAAATGATCGTGCCTGACGCAATAAGATCATTCCTAATCAAGTTGACCCTTTCCTCTACAGCAGTATCACCTTTGATGTAACGCATCATAGTCTTCATATCCTCCTTTTCTTTGTTAATATCAAGTAATCAATAGGGTTCAGTCACCTCAGTTAATAATCGTGATAAATGCACCAATAGATGGAAATCCTTCAATTGATTTCTGATAGATGTGCATGGTTTAGATAGATGATTGGCCAACTCCTCTGAAGTGTTGGTACGTCCACGATTCTCTATCATATAATCATCAACGATAAACACCCTTTTGTTTTCTTCGATCTCTTTGGGTGTGCTGCATGCTATTGGAACGATGAAGAACTCTGATGGGATATGTGGATCAGCCACCTTTGAATGATAAATACCGTTAATTATTTTTACAGAGCCTTCCTTACTTTGATCACTTGTAATTTATATTCGTTCATCGCGGAGTACGTAACTTCGGGCACAAATCTAAGTTTGGATTTCTTTACGGTGACCATATTAGGGTGCTTAGATTCTCTTATGATATTATCAGCTACCATCGACATACATTGATCAGTAGTCTGGTATCCAGCCAGCTCCACACCACCCTCATCATTGCCTGTATCATTTCACTTTTATATTTGGAGTTTAGACACTACCTTTCACAATGACCGAGACAAATTTGGAACCCATGTAATTTGATGTAGAATATTTACAGGGAGATGGGTGCTTATTCTGCATCTTGGTGGTTCTGATCACCTCAGAAGATGTCATTTGGATCTCCCTCTTCTTGATCTTTCCATTCTCTGTGAGTAAATCTGTCCATATGATGCCTATCCTATCAAGTCCTAATTCTCGATTCATCTGATCTATCTTCTCTTCATTATCATCCTTCAATAATACGCTCTCTTCTCTATTTCCTCTGTAAAAATGAATATCAAGATAAATAAATCATATTACTTTTGTGTTGGTTCATATATGGCTTCCACCTGTGCCATGATACCGAGTGGTATGGCATCATATGGTAGATATCTTCCATATAATATCCCCACCCTCTGCTCTCCTGTCGTTCTACACATTCTTTCAATTCTATTATTTTCAATGAAAATTCAGACCTCCAGTAATGTATGAAACGGTCTACCATGTTGCTTGAAGTAAATTGAATGTGGTCAATATGTCTGTAAGGTTGTGGTTGCACTCTTATTGGAGGTGGTTGACATTGAGTACATATTCCTTCTGGCCAGGGTGGGTGTCTGTCACATTTTTTCTGATTGTAATTCTCTGGAGTGATCACTCGTGCTTGCTTTCTGATAATGATGAATATGTGCATATGAAATCATTTCTACTTGTCTGCATAAGCCGAACTCTGCTGCATCTTTCTTACATATGAAGTGAAAGGAATGAATTTGACGCCCTGACTTTTCCACGGTTCATTTTCTAATATGGTCCAAGGCTAAAGGGACATTAGCAATTAACAGACAATAACCTCCTACGGGTGAGGGCATACACTGCAAGCACTTCCCATTAGGTCCATGTTTGCAACTGCGCGTAATATATTAATATTATTAAATTATTCAACGAAGGTTTCAGCTTACTATTTTGGATCATATTTGTTCTGTATCCAACCATCAGACTTGTCCAATTGCTGATCGACTTCATCCTCAACCAGCGTCTCCTCACTCTGTTTATTCTGGTTCTGTAAATTAGAATTCATGTCAAACAAAAATAACCTCATTTGGTGTTGTTGGATCTAAATTGTGGAGGTAGATCATTTCACCATTCCTGGTTGTGATCAGCTCTGATAAAGAATAATCGAGCAAACTTGAACTGGAGTGACCTCAGGCTAGAGTGGTCCTCTGTTAATAACACAGTGCCACCAGGGTCACGAGATAATTGGAAATTGTCGAAACGTTTTTCTTTAATCTAGGTGATTTAATTTAAAGAACGAATTCTTTATAAAACAAAAACTTGTACCTTCTGTCTCAACTGCCCTAAAGTTGAATTCTCTTCGATTTCAACTCTCTCAGTTCCAGTCCTCGCACGAACTCTTACAATCTACTAATATTGAGGAGAAGAAATTCTTCTTTGCTTACCATCCTGGTGTTCACCTCGTTTTCATCTTCCCAATTTTCGTTTTATTCGAATATAACGGTTGGTGACAAAAAATGACGGTTTTGGTTTTGGAGATTATGACATCTTACTTTTGAAAAAGATGAAGGATAATGCTTGATTGATCTTAACAATCCTCAGAGTTCTATGTATAAATATTGGATATATGTTCAATTGGAGCAGACCACATGTACTTCTGCAAACTCCCGCGTGTTGTGTTCCGAAGACGATAACATCGGGTTTTATCTTTTTTGACAGATTTCAAACAACCCACACATCGAGGATGGAGGCCACGATGAATGGTCAGGAGGAGCTCAATAAGTGTCGAGAGACCAACTTGAAAGTCCTAAACATCTTGACTGAAATTAATAAGACAAAGAAGGAGGAGGATGTGACAGAGTTTGTCACCAACATTCAACTGGTTCAAATCACCATTAATGGTCTCATCAAAACAAGAAGAGAGTTCAGCGGAGAGTGTCTATTTGCGCTTCAGCAAGCACTCGAAGCGTATTTCAACGAATTGCAAGATTTAAATAGACGTGCCGCCCTGCTTCGATTCTTTGGTTCTACTCGTCTGAGAAGAAAACTTGAGCAGATGAACTCTACTGTCCATAGCCAGTTGGAGAATTTGAAGAAGACAATCAAGGTATTTTCTGAATGTTGTATTGTTGGTGATAAAGGCAGGCGGGAGAGGAGACACAAAGACCAACTGAGACGGCAAGACCGGTCCTTACATCAGCACCCTCTACAAGTTCATTCAGCGATCCTTCCACAAATAATAATGTGGTGGGTTTAACAACGTCTGCACTGAATGAACTTGGAAATGAGGAGGAAGATGAAGATGGTGATCTCCTCTTCATGATTGAAGATGAGGATGGAAAAGGTTATTGGAACTCACTCTTTGGCCTGAATGTGAGCCATTTTAAAACTGATCATTTATAACTGACAAAACGAAGCACTTTTACGTCACCCACGAGGAGTTCATTAATGGCGTAAAAAAAAAGGCTCTTTTCGATTTGAAAGAAGAAGAACAGAAAGTCCTGTTGTATATTTTAGGTGGGTCAATTGTGTCTGTGATTTCTCCTTCACATTAACACGTGTTTGTCATTAATGTGTGCAGATAACTCAAACACTGGGAACGTCAACCAGCATAAATTCAGTGAGTTCTTGAAGGGATTTGGACCCATCAATGACTGCATCAGAAACATGAAAAGTATACTGAGCTGCCCGTGAGTAAAGCTTTTACTCAAGAAGATAACTTGTATGCAGATGGTTTTACGGATTCATTTCAAGACAAGAGGCAGATCTTCTGCTCAGAGATCAACCCAATGGAACCTTCCTCATCCGCTTCAGTTCCTCACAACCTGGTAATGTCTTTCAATCCTATCCTATAGTTGATTAATGAAAAAGGTTCTTTTGCTTTAGGGTTTATAATACAAGGCCAGAATCCACCTGTCTCTCACATTTTAATTAAACCGGATAAACCATCTGGGTTCGTGGTATACGATCAAGACTCCTCCTCTGGAAGACACTTTCCAAATCTTTTAGAGCTTGTAGATTTCTATAGATTATTCCTCGTCCATTCCTACTGGAATGAGCTACCTTTTGAGAGGTGAAATTGATGATTCGAGGAAACTGAGTAATCATGATAGTTTTTTTGAGGGGGATATAAGTAGTGCTGAGACAGTCGAGTCTCTAAGAGGTCATCCAGAAGGAACTTTCCTCGTCAGATTCTCCCTCTCTCAACCAGGAAACTTTGCTATATCTTATGTGGGTCCACAAGGCTCAGTCGCACATTCTATTATAGAGGTGGATCCAGGACAAGGATACAGACTCTCCTTCACTGAGAGGAATCACATCTTCAGCACTGTGAAAGAGGTCGTGGAATACTGTGGTGCTGCTCTCAAGTAATTTCCTTATTATATTTATTATCACCTCATAATCTCATTAGGACACCTCTCAAGAACTCATCCGCAAATGGAAGTAACAGTAACTCTATAGAAGCACTTAAGCAGGTCGTGATATGGAAGAAGGAGAGGGCCGAGGCCATACATAATGTCTTATTCACTGTCAACAATTTGTTCAACCTCAATAATCCCTTTCAAATCAATACTACGGTTGGTTCTTTATATTCATATCCCCCTGATGTTTATAGACAACGAAGAATGGCGAGATTGAGACGAGAGTGGAAGAGTTGATTGGCAGGCTATTCAATAACTGTGGTATATTAGGATAATAAAATTCATGAACAACCAAGTCGATAGATTAATTAGAATTCTTTGAATTTTGGATCTAATTTATTTTTGAGTAAAATATCTCCCAACAGAAAAATATTGAACACATCATCAGGGCTCAAGATATTAATTAATGTATTATTAATGTATTATTAATGTATTATAAATGTTACGTGGTGGAACGCGATTTGACCTTTCCAAAAATTCAGTGAAAAAATCCCAAAGGTGGTGGAGAACCATTCTTTTGTGTTCTTAAGTGATTTTCGTAGCCTATTTTCACAGTTTCCCCAAATATTTGGCATTCTCTCAATAGATACAATGAAGAGTAAAACCTGCAAGTTTTTTGTGGAGTCACAAAAATTATTATGCACATAAAAATTAGCAGAAATACAATGAGCAGTAAAAGTTGCAAAATCCAAGTAAAGAGTGACAAAACAGCCAAATTTCTGTTCTGTTCATGTTCTTATTTATCTTGTTCTGAATTTTTTCCTGTTGTTCTGTTTTTTGTTTTGAATTTTGCAGAATAAAAGCAGAACAGAACAATTATTTGAGCTGTTCCAAACAAAGACAGAACACAGAAGACAAAGAGAAGTAGAGCAAGGGCAGCTCAAGAAGATTCTAACAGTGAATCTGAAAGAACTGCAGAAGAGGCCATTGCTGCCTTTCACAAGAGATGAAGAGGAGCAGAGCAGGGGCAGCTCAAGAAGATTCAAACAGTGAATCTGAAAGAACAGCAGAAGAGGCTATTGCTGTTTTTCACAAGAGGCTCACTAAGACACACTCTCCTATATATTCCTATTATGATGTTCCTGTGCCTCACACTGAAAAAGGACATGAAGGGTTGAATTTTAAGTGCAAGAGAAAGAATAAAGAGTGACAAAACAGCTGAATTTCTGTTCTGTTCATGCTTTTATTTGTTTTGTCTTGTTCTGAATTTTTTCCTGTTGTTCTGTTTTTTGTTTTGAATTTTGCAGAACAAAAGCAGAACAGAACAATTATTTGAGCTGTTCCAAACAAAGACAGAACACAGAAGATAAAGAGAAGTAGAGCAGGGACAGCTCAAGAAGATTCTAACAGTGAATCTGAAAGAACTGCAGAAGAGCTCATTGCTGCCTTTCACAAGAGACTCACAAAGAAACACTCTCCTATAAAAGGGCATAAAGGGTTGAATTTCAAGTGCAAGAGGCAGTACACTTTTCATTTTTCACAAACATTAATTTTTTTTCAGTTGTAGCTGCAGTGTTTGGAGAGCAGCAAATGGGTCAGAGACAACTTGGCTTGTACCACATCTAAAGAATGCTCACAAAATTGATATCAAACTCACAGGATCTATGGAAGTCCAACTGACAAAAGAAAAATCCAAGATACAGAGTACATTGACAGCAATGTCAGGAGTTCTTGCTCCCCAACAAACTATCACCCTTGTTCTTTACACAAGATGTTATCTGAA
>MZNV01002759.1:0-19697 GCA_002081555.1 Protostelium mycophagum | reverse complement strand
AGACGCCAAACTATTCAAAATCCGAAAATTCGCGCCCTGCCAACTCCGATCATCGGCTGACATCCGCGACACGATCGATCCCGGCACCATCGAGAACCGAAACTCATGATCACTCCAACAATCTGGCACCGTCATTTGGGTTGAGATCTCACACTGAGATCTGCAACATGCCACTTCTCACCTTTACCCTCCCATCAGAGCAGGACGTTTTATTTTATGTCATGTTTGTCAAAACCGCGGGAGTCCACGCATCCGTCACCGTCGATACGAGCATCAGGATCACCCCCATCAGAGCAGGACGTTTTATTTTATGTCATGTTTGTCAAAACCGCAGGAGTCCACGCAGCCATCACCGTTGATACAAGCATCAGGATCACCCGTTGCGTCGTCACAAACATTGGGATTGGAAATAGCGGTTAAAGCAAAAGTTGCGCTTCTTACTGCAGATCATATCAGAGATCTGCGTTAACCGCTTTTGCTTTAACCACTATTTCCACTGTTGACAACACAACGGTGGAAGCCAAGCCAGAAAGACCTCATTTGCCTTTCTAAGGACCTTGCCATAGATATCTGCTACATCCCTCATCTTGCAGTTCTCTGGAAGGTGGAAAAGCTAATCACCCCTCTAGCAGAGGGATACCAGAGATTATCCCTGTAGGCCATGACACCAACTCTTACTCAATGTTCTACCTGAGATTCAAGAAAAAGGGGTCTCTTGTCCTCTGTTGATACCCTTGTGGCCTTGCCTCGTTCCCACAAAAAAGAACAGAAATAAATATCAATTAAAGTTGCAATTTTATTTTTTATTTTTTTTGCTGTTTGCCGTCCCTCTATTACCTTGAGAGTGTTCAAGGGAGCAGTGTTCAGCAACAACACTCGAAATATAATATATTCTACAATTATCGATGGCCTAAAAAATCTCCTTCCAGAAACTGAGGGGGATGTCTCCTGCAAGAGAATGGCAATGACTTCTATTACCTCGACTATTTACAACACGCACCAGACCTTGCTTGATTTCAACCATGAACATTCTGGTCCTGAAAAGAAGCTCTTGATAAGGACATCACAGTTGTCACTGTGTCAACATCGTAAAAACAACAACGCTTTTATGTACCAGAAATTTATTTGTCAGATTGTAGAATAATTGATTATTATTGGTCGTCCATTTCGCCTCAAGACAGTCTAGCAAAATTTGGACGAAGATTAAAAAACAAATCATTGTAACTGCAACATATACTCTATATTTATTTCAAAACTATCTCTTTGGTGGTGGTGTTACATGCAATTGTTAAAATACACTGTCAATTAAAATCCTCCGAGTCTTCTGGAGCATGGAGATGGAGGTGGCAACTCTAAATCTTCCTCTTGTGTCCACCGTACCAACTTCTTTTCGGATAACATCATCTTCAGCTTTCTCATTCTGAAGAACTTGACATCTTCTTTCAGCTGTCTCGTCTCATCTCTGTCCAAATCGGCGAGACATGGGAGGTCACCGGTGCGAAGGTACTGTGCGATGACGTGGAACATGCCGGGGTCTCTGTCTATGAAAATACGGTTGTGATCATCTATGTGCAGTGTGAGGAGTGCGGAAGGCTCGCGCAAGAGGTCCCCGTGTGTCACGTTGTAGATGGTGGAACCGGCGGTAGGAGTGGCGGGGTTGGGGGAGTTTGGGGGACTGTCTGCAGGAGAACGCTTCAGTCTGAAGATGAGGACAATGTTGGAAGATAAAGTGGCTTCGTATTGCTCTGGTGCGTGATGGTGGTCATCTTGGTAGCTTGACTCTTTATTGATCACAATCATGATTCTTGGCGGAAAGAAGGCTAAGGGGGTAAGGTGCTCTTGTTCGTCTGGTGTTTGACGAAGGAATGTCCAAATGTTGAACGAAAGTGTACTCCTCGGATGACCCAAAAAAATCGGCTAATTTTGCGGTAATTTAGCACGGGAAAATGAAAACTTAAAAAATTTCCGAGATGAAATACATTTCCTGACTTTTCACTGAATTTCCTCATCGTCGGAGATTTTTTGCATTGAAATGTTATATCCTCCGATAGACGAACAACCTTACCATGACAGGTTAAGGATGAATAGTGTACAAAAGGTGCTCCTGTTTGAAGAGAAGCTTCTTCCTCTTAATTTTCCAAAAGGTGTTCTCAAATGTACAGTCAGCACTCGTCTTCGCGGTTCGTTGACTCATCAGATCGCTATGAATCATCTTCGCCCAAGTTATCAAGGCGAAGGAAGGAGACAGCGAGCACAATTTTCGCTGTGGTCACAAATGTTTGAAACGTAACGGCTATTTTTTTGTAGTTGTTTTCTTTCTGCTCGCATGCTTCCATCATGCTCTCCCGCATCCCCGAAGAGCTCATTCTTCGCATCTTGGTATCAAGTCTTGAAAGGAACTCGTCTCATCAATTCAGGGGTATCTGCATCCTTTAGAAGTGCTAGATCTTTCAAGGGTGTGCCGATCTTTAAATCGAGTATGCAAAGACGACTACATCTGGAAAAGAAAGTGTCAGCTGCTAGGCTTTGGAGTGAATCCACAAAAGAATCAAGATTGGAAGAGTTTCTTCTTTAGACGGTATCTTTCTGACCCATTTGGTATTTTGTCTATTTCACTCGTGAGGAAGCTGACCATTTTTAGGATCTTTGTGGTATGGTGATAGCATAGAGGTGGAGCTCAGGTTGACCTTTGCCTCTTCGAGTTACGATTGTCTCAGATTATCATTCAAAAGGCTTTCCGATCATCTGAGGACAGATTATGATGTCTTCCCGCAACCTTTGTTTGTCGAAATCACCTTCTTACAGTAATGATCTTGTGATGTCTTGGCAACATGTTGACAACATTCACAGAGAAGATCAAGTCGTGGAGCGATTCTCTGTCGATGCCAAAATGGAACAGACGATCGAAACTTGGAAGAAAGGCATTGTGAGTGTGTTTTTTTTTTGAGTGTCTCATGTAACTTTATTTGCTGAAGAAATAATAATATTGGATATTGAATAATTATCTGCTAAAATCGATGAAATCTTTGTCAAAGACGCGAAGTTGAAGACATTATTCCCAACAATGCACTGCAAATGAAAATTCCAGCGTTAATATAATATTTACTCGACCAACTAATTAAATGCGTCGGCAACTTTGATTTTTCAAAATCTTGACAGAAGAACAGAAAGAGCTGACGCAACACCAAGACACAAAATGCAGAGCATCCCAAATATTGAGTGTTGAAATGTTGAAAAAGGGTAATAGGTAAGACATCTGGATGCCACGCCATGCCAGTTTATGACGTCTTGACCCCCTCAGGATTTCTCGGTGGAATTTCAAAACGTCAACCTTTGCATACAACGGGGCTGCCGGAAATATAATCGAAGAGAGGTGTAAATATTATTTGCAGAAATACAAAATGTACATGAGCATGACAAAAGCAATATAAATAAATCCAAAAAACATAAACTTTTCGCAACGTATTCTATTACCCGCGGACACGCATTTGTACACCTCACCAGTTGCCCTCGATACACGGTAACGTGAACGTGTAACTCACAGCAACAGATCGGTAGTTACTACAATGATTTCTTGTTTTGAAAATCGTACAAATCTTGCAAAGTTGATTATGTTGAATTTTTAGACGAATTCACGAAGCTTTCTGCACCGACACATAATTTATTATTACAATGGATAACGGCCATAAGACGTGCCATCTACAACGGAGTAGATGAAATCATCAATCATTGAAACAATGGATGATGTGAAAAATAAAATAAATAAATATTTTACAAATAATTTTATTGCTCTCTTCTTGAGCCGGCCTCCACGACCTCTTCCACGACGATGCTCTTCAACTCTTGGTATATTGGTTCTGTCTTATCCTTCTTGTTGAGCATGTCCTTAACGTGTATGACTATGGTAATAACCGCAGAAATGAGGGTGAGAGAGCCCAGGAGTGAACCAGCGACGATGACATTTCCCCATTGCATTACGTCTAAAGAGGATGAGAATGTCACCAAAATGTAAAAGATGAAGAGATCGCTTGCCATTAAAAATTTGAGATGCACTTGTCGCCAAACAAAAAACAAGCCACTTACTTGGGTCGTCTATGCTTGCTGCTGCCTTTGGGCACTGTACTGTCTCATTCTTGTTGGTGCATCTTCCGTTCGAAGGACACCAATTGCAGCCTCGATATGTGCCACAAAGAGACTCATCTAGGATTCGATCACACGTTACGGTCTCGCAGTTAGCACCAGAGTGTGGCCAATAGCAGTTGCAGCTTGAGACTCCGTAGGCTGTCATGTTGATTAATCGTGAGTATATCGAAGAGTTGTCTCACATATCCCACCACACTCGCCACTTCCGTTGCAGTCACATGTGATCTCACAGTTGTTGCCAGAATACTCTTCATTGCAGCTGCAGGAGCCCCATTCTGAACAGATCCCTCTGCCACCACAAGTCTCCATTTTGTTACAGAAGGTGCCGCATCTGTAGCCGAAGTAGTCGGCGAAGCAGAGGCAACCTCTTGTGGCAGGATCGTATTTGCCATGACCAGAACAGAATTCTATGTCGTCAGCCTGAAGTCCGACATTGGCTTCTGATAATGTCAGGAAATTGGATGACAAATGACTCAACAATTCTTTTGCACCGAGGTGAAACATGAAGGAATGAAGTCGTATCACCCACCGGCCACATAGATCACAAAAGTGAGAGTGATGAAGATCAAGAATCCATTCATATTGTATAATTTAGTTCGTAAAGCGTAGTATCGTAGTCTTTGTTCAGTGTTGCCGTGATGATGGGCGTGTTGCGTGTTGCGTGAATGATGTTCGGGGAAGATGTTGGTTGTGAAACTCGAAGAAATTTTCCAAGTTTCCGCCAAGAGAAGGGCTCATTCCGTTCTTCAAAACAGAAGCCAAAAGATCTGGAGGTGATCCAAAGACATTTGTCGTCTATTTTATTTGAGTGTTTTTTTCACTTCGTTTGGATCCAAATTTTTGTCAATTCTGTGCTTGTCGACAACGATCGTCGATGTTGTCCCTACTGTCATCAGCCGAAGCGGCCTCTAAACACACTCATACTCCTCCTGTATTGTCTCAAGTGAAGGTTTTTCTCCGACTTGCATGTTATCACCTTGAACGCGTTCTGTCCATCGGTCCTTCACCGCTCAGAACGTAATATTAATGATCATAATCACCTCCAATTGACTTGTCATCAAATTTTTCTCTCGGTTTTTATTTGTGATCATCTGCAGGAAATTGGAGTACTTTGTGGTTGGCGTGTTCATGAGTGGCTTGATGTGACAAGGATTGAGCGGAAACCACTGCGAATAGACAAGTGACATTTCCTGAATTCCCACGAATGACATAGTCACGGTGCTTGGTCTGACCTCCGGTGCGGAGGACGAGGTCCGCTCCACCGATTATGTACGATTTTTATTTTTATATCAATAGAAATGTTCACTTTTGCCGATATGTTTCGGCAGGGACCTCCCTATTCATATCTGATGTTCTCGTCTACTCTATTATATACCACATTGAACGGTGCAACAGCCTTTAGAATTATCCTCTTTTTTCAAAGATGTTTCATGGTTGTGGTGAGTTGCACGTGTTTCCGCGGAAACATTGTATTCTCAAAGCATTTCAGTTGGTTGATTACTGCGGAGGTGCCAAGTTCTAGCCTTTATTTGAGAACATCCCATGCTCAATTCATTCAAAAAGAATGGAAAATGTGCAGAAAACATATTTTTTTTTTATGCTTTGCCGAGATGGCTGGTTGTAATTTGAAGCGACGATCTACAACAAGACAGCTTCTTCCGCCGTTCTCACTTTCAGGACAGCTGCCCACATCTATTATCCATCCTCTTTACTACCATATGATGATATTACAAAATCAAATGCTATCTTTCGGATATGAACAACCTTGATTAGAATTCTCTCTGATCATATTCATTATCACTCTACATCAGTGATGAGGATCTCAACTGACTTGTATCTAGATTACCTTTTAAATGGAACCTGTAAATAAAAGATCTATTACTTTGCCTCTTTCTATCATTCTTGGTTCGTGATGCGTTCGTATTTGTGATCATAAAGACTTCGTACCTTC
The DNA here is from genome assembly GCA_002081555.1 of Protostelium mycophagum. Taxonomy (NCBI): domain Eukaryota; phylum Evosea; class Variosea; order Protosteliida; family Protosteliaceae; genus Protostelium; species Protostelium mycophagum. Next base: position 13,603 of record MZNV01002759.1, on the reverse strand, counting down.
ATCCGAATCTTTGTTATTGAATGATTTTGCTTTAGAGAATAGTTGACAATGCATTGTACAATTTATTGTCGATCTCTCAAGGTTGAGACCGCGAAAACTTGGAGGTGTATCTGTTCACTCCCCTTTGTGCCCATCTATAAAGACTCAGCATTCGATTTCAAAGATCACAATTATCCAAGATGATCATCTTGGATCCAATCAACATCGCATTGTTGCCGCGTGTCTTTAGACAAAGCCGCCCGTAATCATGAAGAACATCGTAACATGGCGAATTCTTTTCGCCACATGATCGAGACACATGCAATAAAGAGTACAATGACATCGAAGAAGCTGTTCACCTTCTCACTGGGGCACCATCTTCGTTGTTTTCTTCACTTTTCTCTTGACTTTTCTCTGATTTTTCTTCGACTTTTTCTTCACTTTTCTTGGATTTTTCTTCGGCTTTTTCTTCACTTTTCTCGGATTTTTCTTCGGCTTTTTCCTCGACTTTTTCCTCGACTTTTTCTTCGACTTTTTTCTCAGCCTCTTTTTCTGAGATTTCTTCGACTTTTCCTTCTGATTTCTGCGAGTTTTCTTCCGGTTTTCTTTGAGTTTCCTCTGAAATTTCGTCTTTTTCGTCCCTGACCATGTCGTTCCAAGATTCTGTCAGTGATGTTTCGTCTGAATACGTCACAATACATTTATGATATCATAAAGACATGTACAGATTGCACACATTTCGTGTTTGCCACGAGTCACAAGAAGATGTCTTTGCGGCTCTGCCGCCAACAAAATCAAATCAAAACTGCTCTATAATATTTCACAAAGATTCACTAAGCACATGATTTAGGTAATATCACATTCTTGTGGCTTTTCCGCAACAGAAGATAGATGTTGATCGTGGATCTGGCACAAGTTACTGCAGAAGCCCTTACCGTTACGTGGGCTGCTGGGAGGGCTGTCGTGGACAATCACATCATCGACATCTGCGATGTACCTGCTGAAAGATGGTGACGGTGTCTCATCATCATCGGAATCGGAATCAGAATCAGAATCCTGTGATGATCAGAATTTTGGCGGGAAAATAGAGGTCGACGTTTTTCGTTTCGATGGTGTGTATTCCCGCCAAAATGGATCGTATTGAGATATCTCACCTCATCAAAATCTCCTGCACCTTCCCCCACTACGGAAAATTCCTGAAATATTCATTTTCTCTACTAATAAATTCACCGACAATTTTTTGTAGAAGAAAAGATTAACAAGATGACCTACTTCTGGTGCGAATCTGAGTTGTAGTTTTCGTTTTGTGTTTGGTGTTAATTTCAACGAAGATTTTTTTGGCACGGGGACAGCCAACGTCTGCGTTCGTTATTTTATAATTCAAATGATCTGTTTCCACATTTTAAATTTTGAATTTGGCGGGAAAACGACTCACTTGGACTTGTTTCTCTTCTGACTTTGATGCCTCTACTTTTGGCTCTGCTTTTGCCTCTATGGTGACATATTCATGAATAGATCCCCTCTTCCTGGCATGTTTTTTTTGTTGATCTAATATTTCCAATTCTCTTAACAGACAGGCAACACTGTGACTCCGACTTCTTGGATTTTTGCCTGCAGACATTTTCAATGTATGACACACATGAAGAGACGAAATGAATGGCATCTGGAGAACAATTGCCGTGTGTAGGAGAAGGAGATCTTTACTTACTTCCAGGGTGTGCCTTGAGCTCTTTCTTTTTCTCTCGATTTTCATTACTCAACTCCTTTGTCTGTCCATCTGTTGACTTGTTTTGAGAGTCCTGTATTTTCATATCAATCTTAACCAGGAAGTGTTTCACAAACTTTTCCTTGTGGATCCAAAGTACTGAACGATTCTCTGTTTGCAACGTTTTTCCAGTCTTCGAAGGAAGGAAATGCAGGACCGATATGAGATTGCTTATTGACAGAGGCAGATTGGGCTCTGTTCCTCCCATTGCCTTCCGATTTCTTTCGAGACTTTGTCTTTTTAGAATCTGATGTCGAAGCCATTGAGATGATTCTGTCAAAAAATAATACAACACACCAACAGAATTATCATTGTAGACGGTTGATTATCAATATATAAAACCCAGATTATATTTGATTTATAGATTAGAATGTTTTAAAGTTTTGTCATATCTAATGGTGCTCTCTGCCAGCACTCAGCAGTGGTCTCTTCGCGTTTTCAGAGGTTGGAAGCGGTTGTAGTCCAGCAGGGTCTACAACTCGCACAATACCATGACACAATCAGACACAACCGACCATCACCATGTCAGACGATGAGCTCGTTAGTCGCATGCAATCCCTCCGTATCGCTAAGGATGAGGTACGACTCCTCGAAATGTTTCTAATGTTGCATTAATTCCGAACCATAGGCCATTCTGAACGAAGATTATGAGTTGGCAGCTCGTTACAAGAAGGAGCTGGAGGAATTGCAGAGAAAAGCTTCTCACATAGATGTTCCCCAGAGTCCAGGAAGAACACCTACTCTCGCCGCTTCCAAGTCACAACAGAACTACATCAGAGACGATCCTCAATTTGGAGCCTCTAATGACGTGTCCACTCTGGTTGGGAAGACGTAGGTTCCAAACAGTCGAAAGATGTTCACTAAATATGATCAGGGAGATAGCTCCAACAAAGACAACAAGTGCTCCAGTGTAAGTTCTACATTTATGATCCTCTTTACCTTCATTTTCGCCTTTTCGTGACTGATCTAACGAAGAACACCAAGAGGAGGAGCACCACCAAAAGACAATACGAAGTTTTGTATTGATGCAGGAGCTGGACGTCTCACCACTGTAGAGGCCATGTTGGCCGGAGGTGCCGATCCCAATTCGATTGATTTCAACACTGGTAACACAGGTGCGCTCTAATCGATTACTAGTCTTCCATTTTCCATCTCTTATCATTACTCAAAAGGAAAGAAGCTCTGCTTTAAAAAGGTTACAGTACAAACATGATGGAGATCACAAAGCCAAAGTATGCCTTTGTATCAAAAACACAAAAATTCGCAGTTCCACAAAGTGCCATTTTCATGTTGTGCTACAGCCGCACCACCAGAAAAAAGCCACGTCCTCAGATTTAACTTCTTTCAGCCTTGATATGTGCTTGTGAGACGGGGCATGAGGACGTGGTGAGGCTCTTGATCAGAGCGGGCGCCAACCCGAACGTGAGAAATAGAAGAGGAAAGACTGCCCTTCATTACACCATCGAGATGAGGTACAGATTCAGAAATTTGATTCACGATCATGAATGATTTCTCCTTCATCTGAGAGGTTGAGCCTTGCCATTACATGATTGTAAATGCACACTACGGGGTATTCTGCTTAAACTTTAGGATATTGAATATTTACAATAATTATTGTATTATATCATTCAAGGAACGTTTCATGATCTTAGAATATCGACTTACGTATTGTACAGATACGACAGATTGACGAGATATCTCGTGGAAGAGGCCAAGGCAGACGTGAAGGTTGCCGACAACTTGGGAACGACCCCATTGGCTTTGGCTGCGGTCATTCCACAGTTGCATCACGATCTAAACGGTCTGTTTATATTTAAAATAGCACAACTAAATGTGAACAGAGATTCACGACAGGAATTTGAGAGAGAAAGAGAGCAACAAGACCTTCGAGCCGGTAAGTACCGTGAACCATCACGTGAGATTAACGTGGTTCAGATCAGTGTTGGAGCTGTAACAATTTACCTGAAGAACAAGGGATATCCACTTGAAATTGGCTCCACACACACTGCCGCTGATGTATGAATTTAATTTTCTCAGAATTTTCTCAGAATTTTCCCAGAATTTGTACAAAAACTGGAGTTGTAGATGTGACGAATAACAGGTAGCTCAAGCTATGGCGAAATTGTTAAATTTATCGGACATCGCCAAAGATCTGCAAATCTACGAAGACACCATGGGCAAAGGTGAAATTTCAACGAAATTCACACGATATTTCCCGACTTTCTGACCTCGTTGTAGAGAGGGGACTCGAAGACAAGGAGGAGTTGTTAGCCGCCCAAGCCAAATGGACGAACCAAAACCCTAAATACTTTAAATTCATGATCAAAGTGAGAAGAGGTTCTAACAGCACCTCACAGATGAAGTTCCGTGAAGTCATGTACGCAGCAGACAAATAAATAAAGAATTTTAATTATATATTGGACATATTTAGAACTTTTGGAAGGGGTTGTAAGCTGGTCCTCCATCCTGAAGTGACAATCCAATGGGACTCTGTACGACATCTGGTCCGTTCTGGTACATTTCGACCACTTTGGTGATCCCCGCAAAGATCTAAACACTTAGCTAAAACTGTTCTCCAGAGGCATTTCTGCAAGGACGGATCCTTTAGATTAAAGACTGACCTGCTTTCCAGACAGCTCGTATTGAGAGGGAGTCCATCCATTTTCATAAGGCAGCCTCTCGTATTGAAAGAACGTCAACAGTCTGTCCACTGGAACTACTCCCGTGTTGGCCTTTTGGCCTGGGGAGTTCAATTTTGATTCGAAACATGGAAATTTCGTGGAGAATTCACGCACCTGGGATGTTGTCAGAGAGGACAAGGAGGGGGACGGCGGCTTGGTCTATGGATAAGAACCACTTGTTTGTTGAGATAGAGCGGCTGTGATTTTCAGTATTATACATTTGTCGAAGGCTGAGGCGTGTCATCAGGCAAAAAGAACATCATCGTCATGGTGGTGTACTTTGACTTTACAAAGAAGATGCACCAAGTGGTTTGCAAAGCGTTGTAGATTGTACCTGTCTTGGCCTGGAAGAGTGTAGTTCTTGTTCCACGCCTCAGACTGTCCTTCACGAAGTCTGCGGGCTCTGGCCATATGTAAATATGACAGCGGCTGCCCGTTGTTCATTTGCTGAAACAAAATCATTCTCTCATTAAGACATCATTACAGCAGCGAGAACGATATAGAACAATTGGGGTTACCAACAACTGCTTGACGAGTGTCATGTTTCTTCTGGTGAAGAATTCACCCTGTCCTTTGTCGTTACGTGTCAGAGCGGCATCGTGTTGAATACCGTTGTGAAAGTTGAGGTCTTGCAGGTCGATATGGGTGGCGCCAGGCTTGACGGCTTTGATGGCGGTATCCGCTACTACCCACCAAAAATCCCACTGAACGGGTGAGTTTGGCACTTGCAGTTGGAAGAATACATACTTGAACATTGAGGTGCTTCTTGAGTGCATCAGCGAACATGTCCGCACTGATTCTTCGACCTTTAACCAGTCAGACCATCAAGCGGAAATGATTTTCGAAAATCACCATCTCTGGGAAGCATTCCGTGATTAGCGAGAGTATTCAACATCGGGCATGGAGATCTCGATTGCTTGGTCAGGTCTACGTCTTGCCAAGGAAACTCTGCTGGGAGAGTCTTAGAGGGTGTGGGGAATTGAACATTCCACTTCGGGGCCAACCAAGAGAAATCAAACATCCAAGGGACTGTTGCTGAGTCCGGAGGAGGCAGAGCGCTGGCCACTGCGAAGGCAAAGAGGATGAGTGCTGCTGTCGCTCTCATCGGAACGATTTTTTGTTGTGCGACTGGAGGGAAGTGCAGCGGAAGAAACAGTTTCTCCGGATGTCATCTGCATTTTAACAAATGATTTGGCACATGTCCCAGCATTCATTCGAGATGGCATCTGCGTGAAACCGTCGATCCCTCATTCAGGACTTCCGTCAGGCGTTTAAGGGGTTAATATTGGAGCTCCCGTGATTGCAACATTCTATTGTTTGAATTGATCTTATCATTATAATCAGATGAGACAGAGAATGGTCAATGTCTATTCACTTGCACAACGCAGGATATAATATCTCTTGTGATTTTTATAATCGCAAATAAATTGAAGCTTTAATCTCTGTAGTCGGACACCACTTGCGTCTGAAGGAGATTCCATCGAGTCGCATTCTCCGATGGACTCACCAACAGTGCCCAGAGCAAGCAGTCAATTAGGATTATTCGCTCTCTCATGCTTGATCTCTGTTGGCTCCAAAAATGATGGTGCAGAAAATGTAATCTCTCAGACAGAAGAGACCCCCGTGTTTCAATCCGTGGCAATTGGCGGTCACACCAGCTCAAAAATATTATGTGCCTACTGCAGTAATGGAACTTTATTATTCAGATCGATCAACGAAAATGGAGTGGCGAAGGTGAGTTGTCACGATATTTGTTATGGGATTGAATGTCTGTTTCTCGAAGAGAATGATCTGTGAAAATGCAGCTGAATAAAGGAAGGTTCGAGTCATGAATTGGCATAAAGAACCAGGCAAGAGAGTGATCAGTATGACTTTCAGTCCGAAAGACGGACAATGGTTACTCTGCATCACACAAGATGCAACATTGTATCTGATCCCTGCTTACTTCTTACTGAAAGGTTAACTTGCCGATTCGTCATCGATTTTTCACAATAATTTTCGTAAAAGCGCAGGCACCGCAATCCCTTACCGCGGTAACTGACGTGAAATTAACGTGCGGGCTGCCGAGGGACTTGTGGTACCTTGAATTTATATAGATTTGTGGCTTTTCTTTGAAGCTAAAAAGTGATTTCACAACATCAACGAAGATACATAAAATCCAAGAAGATTTAAAATTAAATGTATATCCACAAATCATCATCGAGATTTCACAAGTCTCTTCTGCATCTCTGCTGCAATTTTTAAAATTTATTTCGAAAATGGAATAAAATAAAAAATAAAAAAATAGAAAAAATCATTCTACAACAGGCCAGAATGAGCCAAGAAGACGGGACAGAAAGGAAACGAATAATAGCAAATACAACGTACTAGCCAGAGCGGCCAGCGGATATCTATGGGGTGGAAGCCCAAAGAACCAGAATAACTTCGATATTGATGACGTCACATCTATACGGACTTACGTAAAGGGGACTGTACAACAGGTGTTGTGGTGGAAGTCGTGGGATGGCTCAGATTATGGTGAAAATTTCATGAAATTTCGCGATGATTTTCTGCCGAGTTGTAGATTGAAAAAACGTCAATTTACGAGATTTTCACGTCCGAAAACATCACGTTAAATTAACGCAAAGTTCTCGGTTGCTTAACGTGAATAAACCCGAGGATATCTTCTCATTGTATATAGCCATCATTTCTAGCAATTCTAAAAGCGGAACACTTTCATTTGTCAACTTGAAGAGCCACGATCTACAAGCGACAGTGAAGCTAAAGGGTGACGTGTCAAGGGTGGACCTTGTACAAGATGACCCCGCTTTCGAGGTGATCATTTGATTTTTGAAAGAATTCTTTTGTTGATTTTGAATATAAAGGTTAATTTCATGACAAAAATCTAGTTGTAGAGCGCCAAATAATATGTTCACATCATGAAATAATCTATGATATCATGTTAATGGATGATGACGTCAGCAGTATGTCATAGCAACCACTAGCATGGGGACGAAGCAGATATTAATACAGCAGGAAGTTGACCCCAGAAACCCTGCACCTCAAGGAGTACAAAACAATCCATACGAAACTATTATTTCCAACCAAACCACAAAAGGTGAAATCTCGATGAAATTTCGATACTAGATTGTTTTTACGGCTCAGAAACTCGTGATCACGTTAACATACTGCAACCTTTTCGGTCGGTGAATACTTGCCGTTACCCAGCGCAACGACTTTACGTGTTTCTCATTGCAAATATTCTGTTGCAGATTCTGATCACAAGTTTGAAAGATCGAAGAAATTTCGTGGGAAACTGAAGCATGTAGGGACCCTCCCCCCCCCCGCCTCACTTCCATTTGCAGATTGTCAAGTCCGGCCACAAAAGCTAAAGATGGGAACGTGTATCGGTGTGTATAGAGCTAATAATAGATTGGAGTTGTATGAACCCCACTTGGCCAGTAAATTCCCACTCTTTATGTATCAGGTCAGTTTCTCAAGAATTCTCCAGGAATTTTCTGCAAGAAATTTATTTTGAATATTCAAAATTAAGAGTTGTAGTTGGTCGAGGGGGTGAAGGGAATATGGGTCACAGACAGGTGATGATTCATCGAAATTTCACTGTGGTATCTTGAAATTTCGCTGAAATTTCTAGACTCACCTTCGTCCTGAAATTGGTGGATACGGAATACCATCTCTTGGTCTTCAGCAATCTAATCGCAGGTGCCATAGACAAGAACACACTCTCTTTATCTCGAGCCAACAGCAACACGACACTCTCCAGGTGGGGAATACGTTTGACATTTCGGTCGAGATTTATTGTTTGGACGAACCTGAATGATTTATTGTGTGCAACGGTTCTGAGATGTTCAGGAATCCCGCCAAGAAAGATTCAATTTTACAGGAATTTAACTTGAAAGGTTTGGTGAGTATTTTTGATTTTTAAATCCTAAAGTTTTTCCGATCCTCGAGATTTATTGCATCTTACCTGAAATTTCTCTGAAATTTACCTGAAATTTCGCAGAGAGTGGAGGGCATACTGCCCCCCCTGATTGAGGACGACGAGCTCCCCGGGTTTTTGTTTTGGACGAGTTATGGAATTTACCAGTGTAGACAGCACGTTCCCGCCGAAAAGTTGTTCTTTCAACTGGTAAGTTTTATGAGAGATTTTCTCTTGGCTCGGTACTGCACTGTAGACGCCTAGTTTCGGCGGAACCATGGAGATCTCCTCAAGACGTTTTTAAATTTTTTCCCGCCAAAACATCCATTTTGAAAATCAAAAAATGAAACAGGATAGGTCAGTTTGGGATTCGCAAAGTCAGAAGCGGAGCCACTCGGTCAGACTGTGGGGCTCGATTTATTGAAATTATACGAAGTTGCAGGAGACGACTATTTCGCAAAAGGAAAATACGGTCAAGCTCTCGAGTGCGTTCTCCATTAATATTTTATTTATTACGAAGAGATATCTACAACTCAATCTACAACTGACAACATCAGTATGTATTATCTGTCCAATATAGACAGTACCAAATTGATCGGTCGGTACCTGTCTGTGGGTAGATTAGACGTTGTCATGACGCATCTCCGAGCAACCCTGCACAACCCCGCATCTGTCTCTCTCGCTATGCTCTCAAAATTATCCGATTTATTGTTCCGATGTTACGTATTCCGATTCGTAGAAAATTCCGAGGAGTATGAGGTGAAATTTCGGGTAGATTTCGAGGAAATTTCGCTGAAGAATGTAGCCATTGAAGGATGCATTTTGGGCTTTCATTGATACAAATTCATTTTATGATGCAAACATGGCCGTACAAATTCTTCTCGACAACACACTGGTCTCCGAATTATTAAAAGTAAGATGTCATCAGATTCTTCGAGATATCATCAGAGATTTCACGGAAGAGTCTGGGACGGTCGTATTAAAATGAGAAGGTGGGTGTGGCTCGAAAAATCGTGCCGAGTGTGCTTCAGAAAATGGCGTCCAGAGGGTTATTTCTACTTTCAGACGAAGACATCTCAAACTTAAAGGTAAGATTAAAGTTTTAATCGTTTGCGAAATTTCGGTGAGATTTCGCAGGAAAGTGGAAATTTGGCTTATGCTGTCTCTGCCCAAGACGGAATTTTCCTAAGGTCATTATCACCTTGTCGACAATTGAGCGTCTACATTAATGAGAAGACCCTCATACCGCAAGTCTTGGGAAGAGTATTGTCCCTCGTTCCCAGAATGAATGAGACGAGTCTACAACGTGCCATAGAATTTTTTCACCCCGATAAGTTCGACGCTGCGGCAGCTTTCTCCGAATTTTCAAAAGCCCATCCCCAGATCCATCTTTCCGTGAGTTTTCCACGAAATCTCTATGAAAAGTCACGTGTCAGAAAGTGATCCGAATGTAGGGCGTGGACACTATGTACGTGCGGAGGACTTCGCTGGAGATCGTTTTCTCTTGTTTGCTATGGTTGAAACTTCGCCATACCAGACCATCGTTACCTTTTCCGGGAAATTTCTTCGACCCAACGGGCACCGACTACAACGAGTCAAAATCAGAGGACGACCAGGTGAAAATTCCGTGAAATTCAGATGAAAATTGTCTCATCTACAACGAAGGTGGCGAGGGACGCTCAAGAGAGGCTGGAGGAATTATTGCGTAAACACAGAGAAAGTTACGACAAGACAAATGTCATGAACATGTCTACTAACTGTCAAAATTGGAGCGCAGTCGCCATGGTAATCACAGTTCTATTTTTAGCAGCAGCTCCTCACTTGAAATTTCACTGAGATATGCCAGATCCACGAGATCTCGGGGGATTGGGCCTCCTCCTTTGTCTATTCCATCTGCCAGCTACCGAGTCATGATATCGCAGAATTTGTCATAACCCAGGCGAAGAGACATCTTACTCAAGCGAACAAAGACGATGTCAAGGAAGATATCATAATGGAGGTGAGATTTATCCAACCTCTTAAAGAGTTTATTGTGTGTAAAGATAGTTGGGTGTATTTATTGCCCAAGATAAACAAACGTTGGAGAATAGTTTTTGTTTGTTAAATTCGCAGGAACATTGTTGACCGTTGTAGTTGGTACACCTCTGGGAAGAAGATTCATTGGAATTTTCCAGATTGGAAGAATTCCTGAAAATTCCTGACCTCAACATCAACTCCGCTTTGACAAATTTACTTTCCTCTGGACAACTTCCGCGAAAGTTCTCGAGTGATTTTTACGTAAGAGTGACGTCAGAATTCGTCAAAAACGCTCAAGTTGTCCAAAAAGGTAGACAGAGTTTTATAAAAATATCCAATCAAAAAACAACATTGAAATAACCCAGAAAATAATCCCAATTATAACAAATTATTGGACGGAGTAATGGACCATCTCCACGAACTGAAGGAGAGATCTACAATCAAAGTGACAGATATCAACCAGATCATCAAAAGATCTGACCAAGTGAGTGAAATTTCGCCGAATTTTCGTTGAAAATCGATTTACGTTTCAAGGAGGCTGTGTTATTCTCCTGCGGTCACCATTTCCTCAGAAAGGTGAGAGAGTGGTGTTTTCATTTGATTGAGACTCGACAGAATTTTTTCGAGTCAGAACTTCCACGTCTCAAATCTCAACTTGAAGAAATTTCGATGAACTTTATGTCCAAATTGTTACTGGTAGAATACCACCAACGGGTTAGTGATGTTCTTTGAAATGAAGATTGACTTTGATTGCAGAACATGAGTGTTGCATGTCCAGAATGCGTTTTTGAACATATCAAGGTTGTTGCCACTAGACGCGATGTTAGCAAATAAAAGTTGTCCTTTTGTTCTGTTTGCAGTCATGGATTTTGACTCGAACATGAATCAAAACACAATGTTGCTCGATTACAATAAAGACACGTAACGGGCTATTTTTTGAATTTTGGTTGCATCTGTTCGCCCCAGAGAACATTTGCACAAGGGAGAGCCTCAAAAAACATGACCACCATACACGATGTTCCACTGGATGTCCTGTTAGAGATCTTTCACTATCAACCACACATCCAATTTCTTCCCATTTCTTTCACTTGTTTAAAATGGGCAGCAGCGGCAGAGCAAATCAGATCCAAAAGAAGGATCGACTTCAGTTCACTGAGGCACCCTTCTTATGAGACCAGTGATCTTGCAGAATGGTGCTTCCAGATCAGACCTCCTTGTAAGGAGGAAGTGGCGACAATGACACGTTTGTATGATCTTGGGCTCTTAAGGAAAGCTTTAGCAGCAATGGAAAAGGTATTGATAATCAATCAATAGCACAGCAGTGAGGAATGTTAGGAGAGCACATTTACTGAATATCAAGGCAAGCCAGAATTGATCATTCAAAGCGGAGATTTTGAATTGATGAAGAAGTGGTTTGGAGATCGTCGCGTAATCGCATGCTTGGCCATAGAATGGGGTTGTATTGAGGTGGTGGAGGAGTTTCTAGATGCAGATCTTACGCTGACACAATCATGGAATCTCACCTGCTCTTTAATTCGAGCTTATGAGAGAGGTGCTGCTGATTTTCAGCAACAAATGATGACATTGATCAGGCCACAAAGCAGTGTTCTGGGCTGTTGTCAACAGACATAAAATCAGCAATAGCACCCTAAATAAGATAGCATGCCGTGCTAACGCTTTCGACCTCTTTCTCGATAAAGCGGATGTGTCTGTGGATTGGTACGATTTGACTTACGCAGCACAAAAAGGACATTTGGAAATGTTGCAATTCTTGAATGACAAGTGCGAAACCATGAAGAATCCAGCCATATCCCTCTCTGCAGGTGAGCCACTTCAAATACTTTTCAACCTGACTCCCAAATAACCTCAATTTTTGATGATTGATGACATGAGCACAGCTGCAGCAGGGAAGATGGACACTCTATTATGGCTCCTCAGCAAGCAAGAATCCAGAGACACTACAATTTGGAAACAATTGATCCAGTTTGGGGGAGATCATCTCGTCGACAATCTACAACGAACCAGAGAATATATCACCACTAAATCCACAGTATACATAGAGATGGCCGCGAGGGAAGAGGATATAGAGGTACTCGAGTATTTACACAGTGAAGGGTGAGTTTTTATTTTGAGGCCGATTTTTGCATAGACATCAGCTCATGTCACCAGTTTTCCGGTGTCCTCACAAGCTTTCACGGTAGCTGTCAAAACAGGAAATGTTGATGTGATAAGATGGGTCTATGGTCGATGTGCCCACATCAACCAATATGCCATCTTCCATGCCATTAAAGCCCTCCATGACATCGTGCCACTTTTGATCGAGATGGGGTGCCTCTTAACTCTGTATGACTTATATACTGCCTGTAGATACGGCAACTCCACCGCCTTTTTTCAAGTGTTGCCCTTGCTGAAAGAAAGTGCTGACCTGTCCCGATGTTTCGACTGTGCAAATCCAGTCATCAAAAGCGATCTAGACAACATAGAGGAAGGAGCCCACTGTTGTTCTATGATTTACAATGCAAAGACCAAGATCATGATGGGGAAAGAGGTGATTCTGAACCATTTGATGCAAGAGAAGAGATCTTTTGGATGTGATTTGAAGACACATACGTATAGAGATAGAAGAGACCTCTATTACACAGGTTCCATTCGGGTCATCAAACCTTGGAATAAAAAAGATAACTGAGATTCTTGTAACACAATAAATTTATTAGACTTGAGGGAAAACGAAATTTTGCTATTTTTATTGTTTCCACACGGGGCTGATCATGAGATCCAGGTTGACAATGTACATCACCACAAAAGTTGTGTAGTGATGGAGTTCAATATCATGTCTCTACTCCTCTTTTGTCACACAGAATTTTTTGATTCTTGCAAAAACATTCTCTACCATGACTCGTCTTGTTCCAAGGATATTGTTGTATGTTCTTTCTTCCTCTGATAAATCCTCTCACTTCCCTTTAACTGGTGTAATAAAAAATGGATCCTGATAGGCCTTATCTCCAAGTACTTGTACTTGTTGAGAAGTAATGTGAGAATTGACTCACAGAGGAAGGAATATGGACAGTTATTCAGTGATGACCATTCTGGTGAATTCCACAAAATCTCTCCCACTACAGATCCTCAGCATAATCAGAAGAAAAGAAAAAAACTTACTCTTTGTTTCTGCAGATATATAAGACGCAGTTTGATGCTTAGGTGTTTTTACAAAAATAGTTTCTTTGCTTGTTTGGGTTTAGGATT
>MZNV01002758.1:0-44513 GCA_002081555.1 Protostelium mycophagum | reverse complement strand
GAGTGCTTCTTCTGGAGTACGATTCTTTTCTTTGTCAGAGGCTGAGTCTGGCTCCTTATTCATGTCTCTGCTGAAGATAAAGAGTCGAGACAGAGTCTACGGAAAAGTCAGAGTCGAGACAGCCTGACTCTACAATGAGCCAATTTGGAGTCAAGACAAGGAAAATATATAGAACCTGACTCTATTTTATTTAGAGTCAGCACGAGTCACAAAAATAGGTGTCTCTGCAGGTCTTTAGTGTGCACTGAGTGGGGTTTTTCTGGAGGCCTGTTCTTGAGAAGAACAAAAACAATACACAAAGCAGTCTATCCATGAAACTAAAGTCAGAAGCGTGTCCTGATTTTTGGCAAGGACAGAGGCACCAGGTGGAGTTTCGAAGGCACTGTTCAAACTCTTCGATTGATAACTCCATGTCGGCCCGAATTCTTTCAGGGGAACGGCATTGCCAAGAACATGTTTTTGATGCATTGGAAATATATCATCCAATTTATTTCAGTCATTGATGACATCAACAAACAATGCGTCATGTGATTGCACGGAGTGGAACCATTCGGGGTGTCTGTGGTTGTCAGTAAACACTATCTTGTGATTGTGAAGATCTGCGTAACCGGCGGCACGCATTTGTTCATGTCACCAGTTGCCATGTGGTGCATAGTAACATTAATGTGTTACTCACAGCAACAGAGCGGTAGTTGCCGCAATTATTTTTCATTGTACAGTATCCGAGGTAATGATTGGTATCTGTTGTGGCAAAGCCATTCAAGTCCTCAAAAATAAAAACATCATGACAAACACACAACAAAAAGTGGAAATCTGAGTGAGATTTCATCGAAATTTCACTCACTCTTCCTTGATCTTTCGCAGTATGTCATCCTCGATCTCTACGCTGTCACATGGAGGCTCATCTGTCAGCCGGAAGCATTCCCTCAGCTCATCACGAGTGAATGTTGACCTCGACTTCAATATCTCAGCATCTACAACGCGTAAAATTGTGATTTTTTCACAATTTTGGTTTTTTGAACTGAAATTTTAAAAAAATTCGCTTTTGAAAAATGATTTCTAAAATTGATTTTTTATTTTGTAATGGCTTTGCCGTGAAGATATTTTTGTAATTTGAAAAACTTTTACCCGCTTGGCGTCGACTAGATTTTGCCCCAAATGCTGTTTCTGTACGCTACGTTTGTAGACGGCGTGATCACTCGTTCCTATGGTGATGAATCTGTACACGAAAGTCTCCCGGGTCTGACCGATGCGGTAGATTCTCGCAGCAGCTTCTGAAGAATTCGAGGGGTTCCAGTCGGTATCGAAAAGTATGCATCTACAACGGTCAGTTTTGGCGGGAAATCCTCCGTTTGAAATTCAAAATGACCTGTTGGCGCCAATCAAATTATGCCCGACGGAGCCGCTCTTCATTCCCATCAGTAATACCACATATCTCCTCTCTACGAATTGGTCCAAAAGACTCTGTGTCGTCTTGTGCCCGGAACAATATAACAGAGAGTCTATATCGCATCGTTGTTTCAGTATCCTGTGAAGATATCTTAACGTTTCTATGGCAGCGGAGAACACCACGACCTGGAAAACTTCATCCATCTACAACTCGGAAATTTCGTGGAAATATAGTGGTAATCGCTTCGCGAAATAGTAATAAAAACATGAGATTATAAAATCTGCAATTAAATATAATAAAATTCTGACAAAGTAAATTCGTTGTAGATGGTGAGACAGTCACCTTTTCCCCCAGCCGACGTGCTTCCTGCACGATCTCCATGGTAACCCGGACTTTGATACCTTGATCTATTGCGTATTCTGCAATGCCGGATTTGTCTTTATCTCTCTCAATGTACTCTTCCAACAACTTCAGCTCTCGCGATTCCTGTCCAAATTTATTCGAAAATTCATCGGATTTTCGCCGGTATTTCACTCACTGGTCTACTCTTTATCCGGTATGTCAGGTGTTGGCAGAAAACCTCGGGATGGTCCAACACGCGCATCAACTGGTGATAGGTGTTCAAAAATGTAGTCCCCCTGAGAAAATTAAAAAGGGCATCTACAATGGCACAAAAATTTGGGACGTCGGTTTTACCGTGATGATCACAGGCACAATTATTTGTGCCGATAATTACGTATTCTTTAATATATAATAAATGATCAATACTTGTTGTCCATCTCCCTCTCTAAAGCTTCGTTGAAACATCTCTTATATAATGTTCTCTGCAAAAGTTGAGATCTTAAAGAATATAAAACACAAAAATTATTTCGATTTATCGAATTTTATTAAAAATCATAAATAATATAAACTATAATAATAATTATACAAATAAAGATTTTGAGAAAAAAATATGGTGGTAACCGACTAGGACCTTTCTAAAAATGTCGGTTCCGTACCGTGGATCTTCACGGTAACTTGCCGCGCTTTCACGAAAAGTCCAAGCTTGTTACCACCACATTTTACAATTGTGAATAAAATACCTGAGTATCTGTTAACTTAAAGAACAGACAATAATCAATCTTCTTCGGCAAAAGTCTGACGAGCTCACTACTTCCTGTATCACGTTAAGATCACGTGACCTGCACGTTAATTCACGCGAACCTTTACGGTAAGAAATTTGCCTCATCAAGCTGGATAATTCATTCAGTCTGTCTCGGCTTAAGGCTTGGTCTTCCCGTGAAGAATCGTGGAAATTTCCGTTCTCGATTGGATTTTTGAATTGATTTTCTGAAACGTAATCAGGATGCATCTACAACGTTCTTTTTTTTTGAAATAATTCTGGATCGTTCTAGTCTTTAAATTTAAAATTATATAAAATTTTATGCTAAAAGATTAGGTCTACAACGATGTAGACTCACCGAATTCCTTGCTATCTCCCAAATAATTCGGTGACACAAAATCAATCATGCACTGTACACGTCATCACCATTCAATCCCCCTCCCGCCATTTACAGTGTTGTAGAACAAGCCGACTCACCTTGTATTCGTTCAAATGGTTTTGGAAGGGCTCTCCTGTCATGCATATCCGTCTGTTTGTTTTCAAAGTTGCAAGTGCGGTGACCAACTTGCTTTTCTTTTCCTTTAAGATATGTGCTTCGTCTACAATGACAAGATCTGCCCCCTTCCATAGATCTTTCAATCTGTGATTTTTAATTATGGGAAAGTTTATGGAAGAGCTTCGGACTGACCCCTTCAAACGTGGGTAATGATGACTTAAAATCAAGACACCCCCCTCGTCATGCCATCTACAATCGTTCATTCTCATTCAGATGAAACTATTTTCATTCGAATAAGACGGTATACTCACTCTTCCATCAGACCGGTTCGCTTGTGTTTCTGGTATTGATATAATTGGATTATTTTCGGGCAAGAGTTTCCGAGCCACCTCGTCAATTCACGTTCCCAATTATTGACAAGTGTAGATGGAACTACGACGAGGGCGCATTTTCCCGTGGGGGAGACCTTCTTTAAATCCTCTGATGACGTCATGATGAGGTCATCATGTCTTTTTCAACTTGAAATTCTATTTTTGGTATGTGATTGTATTGAACGTAATTATCCTTTCATGCGAATTCTAGTGTAAGATTGTTGCGAGGAGTTTTGCAAAGTGTCGTAAGAAGACACTTCTACAATGAGGGTGCAAGAGACGCGTTAAGCTAACCGTGAAACTCACCGTTACTATCGACGTATTGAAAGAACATGTGGATGAATTGTACAGCGACATAGGTCTTTCCCAGGCCCATGTGGAGGGATAATAAATATCCGGTATCTTCAAGAGCTACCGTATCCCACAATAGTTGCAGTGCCTCCAACTGTTTGAAATCAGCATAGTTTTCGGAGAGAAACGAGGTGCGATATGTACCGTGATAAACGCGGTAAATACCGTGATGAGAAGTTATTTTTGTGATGCTGTTCATCTCTGGCGCGAAGCGCCAGGCTAATCTAACCACACCAAGAAGATGTGATAATCACGGTAAGAACACGTGAACCGGCAAATTGCGCACGCATTCTTATTTTGCGCACGCATTCTTATTTTTTTTGCGCACGCATTCTTATTTTGCGGATCATTCCTTATGTCGAGCATCTTTCTTTATTTGCGTGAGCATCTGTGTTTGCGACTTTGCCGCAAAATTCTGTTTTGGGTTTTGGCTTTGCACGAGATCAATACAAGATTCTCCACCTGATGTGGCATGATCCTGTCATCTTCTCTCTCTATATGATAAAATACCGGGTCTTCTCCATCATCGCGTCCCACGTTCACCAGATGCCGTAGGGAGCTACCTCCCTGCTCCATGATCCGTGCGCCCTTCTGACGTCTGTTCTCAGAACGCTCGTGTATTTGTCTTATCCTGGTTCTGGCCGTGATGGTCGTGAATTGAAGTTCGGAATCCTCTTTGACCCTGTCTATGTTCCTTCTACAACGAGTCAGTATTTTTGGCGCCAAAAAGTAGGGGGTCGGAATTCTCGTGCCTTTCGTGCATGATTTGTTTGTCTTCAAATACAATTGTAATTGTCTCAAAAATTTTGGCAATTTGAATTATCTCCGGCAAGATTTTAAGTTGCGGTTTTTCCATAACAAAATACAGTGATGATGTCATCATTCTCGTTGTAGAAGGAACGATGATCTCTGACCTCCCCGGCTGTACATGAATCCTTATCGGCTCTTCATCGTCTGACTGACACATGTCATCCTCTAGCACCGCATCCACTTCCGATTCCGGATAATGGATGGAGGATTGTGAATCTTCCGGGAAAACGGAATCGGAATTCGGAATATCGGAATTGGACTTCCTCTTCCGAGGAGGCTTTTCGGCCGAGTTGCCCAGGGATCTCATCCGGGTAGATGGCGGTGTAGATGGGGTCGAATCCTGGGGGGAAGCATGGGGGGAGGGAGGTGGGGTGGGTAGATCTTGTGGTATGATATCATAGACTGTGTCATTTGTTTCCCTGCTGGTTTTTGGCTTCTCTTTCCTCTGATGATCTTTGTTTTGCTTGTCAAGGGCGCTCTGTAACTCAGGTGGGAGGGTGGATTGATATTGGCTCGGTGTAGATGGAGGAGAAGGGAGGGAGGCGGGAGGGGAGGTGGGGGGCGTGTTTTCAGTCGATTCATCTGTTGGCGGTGTTGTAGATGGTGCCTCTTGCAGTTTTGCGCGGGCAGCCACTCTCCTCTCTGCTGATTCTTTTTCAAGGTTCAGAATGTACTCAGAGGGTTCAGGAGCTGGCGGCAAGTCTGTTATAGACGGCGCTGTAGACTGTGCCTCAAGAGTTGTAGACGGGGTTGCATCAGTTGTAGACTGTGCCGCAACCACTGTAGATGGGGTTGTAACTGTTGTAGACTGAGGGGGTAGAGGGAGGTTAGTGGCAGTAGGTGCTATCTTTGATGATCAGAAAATGATCACGTCGAAAATTGTAAGGTTCGCCAAAATAAAAATGTACCTCCTCGTCTGAATCCAAACAGATGGGCGCATTCGTGTTCCCAGAACAATTCGTTCCGTAGGGAATGGCTGTCTTGACAGATACTAATCTGGGAATTCTGACACTTTTTTGACGTTTCGAGACCGGGACGATGACGGGATCTGTATCATCTGATAGATCTATGGTGTATCTCTGTCAGATGTCAGATCACATTCTTCGACCTTTTTGTCAGATTTCTTTTTCGCGCCAAAATGTTTTTTTTTTAATTTTAAAGAATTTAATATTTTTAATAATTTATTTAAAAGGAAATAAATGAGCTCTTACGTTGCTTGGTGCGGCACTTGTGGTCGGCGGTACCATTCGCACGTTTAGAGTTGCAGACAGGTCTTCAGCATCCGTTGTAGATGGTGAAATTGATACTTGTTCTGGTTTTGGGGGCAAAGTGGGCTCTGGCTCCGCGTCTTCCGGTATGGCGTCCTGATGAAAATTCAACTAAATCTACATTCTCCACATAATAAATTGCACATTAAATACAATGAAGAAAAACCGTTTCCTCACATCTGAATCTGCCATCTCCATTGTAGATGGGTTTGTAGATACATCATCCGTCTCTCCCATGGGATCTCCAGGAAGATTCTCGGAAGATTCATGCGTATCCTGTGGAATATTCTCGGAAATTTCTTCTGAATCGTCTATGAAATCTCTGTCAGCGGCTTCTTCGGCGAGTTCTTCGGGGGTTTTGCTGTTCTTCAATTGTTTGGGTTTTTTCCCGCCCTTTTTCTTTCTCTCCGGTCTTGGCTGTTGAGATATCATAAATACGATCATATGACACCAGAATCTCCCGGAAATTTTTCCGTGACGTCATCACGATCTACAACTCACCATATTCACGCATCCTAATTGTGCCTCTCGCATACACATGTCATAGACAGAATGTCTCAAACTCTCGCACAACCTTCTGAGGTCCCCCTCCGTACCGTCTTCGAGCCAACCCTGCAGCACTTCTTTTTTCAACTTCTCGAGTCGTTCTTTTGCCTCTTGCAACAATATCTTGATTTGACCCTCTCGGCCGGGCTGCCTCATTTGAACCCACCAGTTGTACAGATCCATTTTTGGAAACCTTTTCGAAGGGTCAAGTCCGAATCGCGGAATTTTTTGGAGCGATAAGATCCAAAAATAGACATGTTCTATGATTGAAATTTTATTGTTTAATACATAACATACAAAGATGCAAGTGCCGCATTGACTTGGTTCCACAGAAATATTTTTGCTCCTTTGCAGACCAAAACTTCAAAATGTTTTCATGGAAAATTCTAAATCAAAGAATTTTCAGAGAAATATCCACCTGAACAAAATACGTACCTTTCATTTTTCCATGTATCTTGATATCGTTCTATTTGTTGCTCGATTATACCCGTTCTACAACCAGTCAAAAATAAATCACCATCTACAACGCACCCGTGTTCCGTCCTAATCCTCCGAGAATTTTCTTCGAATCTTGGAGGAATATTCACGAAAATTTCTTCCTCTTCATCAGATGAACTCTCAAAAAGTCTCGCGTACTTATTGATGATATCATCATCACTGTCTTCTGCGATTGTGACGGCACCAGAATCTGCGACAATTTCTGCGATCTCCCGGACTACAACGTTGTTCGAGGGGAGTGTTGCGTTGATGACGTCATGTGTGATCTCCTGTTGTAGATGAGATATCATTTTTTGGGACTGAATTACGTTCACAATTTTTTCAACAGGAAAATACGACACAGACTGATGATATCTTAAATATCCTCACTTTAGGTTTGGACTTTCTGTTGGGTCTTGCGACCTGAAATTTCGTCGAAATCTCCCTCTCCATTCGCATCAACTCTATTGCCTCCCTCTCATCCTCATTTACGCCCTCGTAATCTTCAAAATCTGCTTCATCTTCCCCATAGATCTGTGATGACGTCATCACACGTATCACTATATGTGTACTCGACTTTATCAAAAATTATTTTTTCAGTATTTTTTTGTAATTTATATATTCCCAGAATTTTCTTGTGACTTATGATATCATGAATGCACCTGAGATATCTCACCTCGAAAAGATCATCCTCCTCTACTCTGTCTTGAATTGTCTCGTCTTCCACGTCTTCTGAACGCGGCACCTTTGCAAAAAAATCGGTGATGTCTTCGTCCATTGTGATGGTGTTGTCTTTGTCACTGTCTGCGTGGTGTGAGTGGTGTATATCTACGTAGCAAATTTTTTATTGATGTCTTTGCTAGAATAAATAATATTAAATTATTGATATTAAATCTTAAGAAATATTAAAATACTTCAAAATTAAATGTAAATTTGTCCAATAGTTATTTTATAAACTTTTGATTCTTTCTGCAAACAAAGACCTTTGTATTATTTGTGAAAGATGGCTCACCATCATCTTCAGAAATTAGATCTGATTGATCTCTTGAAGTGGCATCTTCTTCATTTTCTACATCCTCCACACCTCTCACAAAAAAATCCTCATTCGTGTCATCTGCAATCTCTACTGCTATTTGATGATCAAAGTTCTGTCATAATGACATGCCATAATGTTGATTTCAGATCAGTTCAGACATCATCAAGTGACATCACACCTTCTTGTACGTGTTCAGACTGTTCGGAATCAAGACTAGGACTTCGATTATCCAAGTTTGAAGAATCATCTTCGCCACTTGAACTTAATTCATCACTCTCACCGTCAACCAAACTGAGCCTGTCAATGATATGGTAATACAAAGATCACATCTCACTCCGAAAATTGATGCTGTATAGCATTGATCTCCTCCAACACTCTTTTTTTAGTAGCCTCGAGTTGTTGTAAGAGGTCTGATGACAATGAATAATGTTAAATCGGACATTGGCTACGAACCATTGATCTTTCGTCTTTTAGAAGGGCGAAGGGACCGGGTCGTGCTCATCTTCCATTCGTCGGTTGAATTGAAATGCAACATTCTTGGCATCATTAACGTAAAAAGGGTTCTCTACAATCTCCAAAAGCCAATTGGGCTGATAATTCAATAATTGATTCTCATTGAGAGGATATTTCTTTTATTAGAAGTCAGGGTGGCTTTCGTTGCAATACTCGTGCAGAATTTTAGGACCAACAGTAACTCGCGAAATTTGATGCTGTTTTTTTAACGTGGTAAAGAAGTTGATCAAGCTCTACAGTATTCTTTTTGGTCGACACCTAAATCGAAGAAAATATAGTTGAGTTGTTGTGTCTGATTATTTGCATTCAATTCATGACAGACTCTAAATCCCATTTGTTCCGTTCACATGTTTAACAGAACAGTTTTGTGGATGAGATTTTGTTTGTTGATGCACCAAAGTGTTTCAGATGAGAACAAAAAATGCATTTGACCGTGGAGGATTGTTGATTCTAATCTGCTGGTGATCCCAGCGTATCAACTGAAACGTAGGCATCTTTGCACAATAAATCAGCACTCAGCCTTCTAATCAGAGCAGATGTTGTGACATTCCCTCGCTCTTCTTCCACATCAAAAGAAGTCAGGAAAAATGCCAGAACGGCAGATCGCGCGATCAAGAGATGTCGACATTGTTTCTCCGTTTTCAATATATTAAAACTGTCGACGTTGTTTATGATTTCCGCAAGTTAACGGCTATTTCCGCGATTGAAAAAACCCGCTTCGGACGGAATTGTCGACACGTTGCATTTTTCCTGACCTCCGTCTCATTCCTTGCAAGTCACAAAATGGCAGCATCTCTCACACATTTCCTCTTCACATCAGAGTCCGTGTCCGAGGGTCACCCCGACAAGCTCTGCGATCAGGTTTCTGACTCCATTTTGGACGCTTGCCTCGCTCAAGATCCCGAATCAAAGGTTGCTTGTGGTGAGTCTATTATTCAAGCTATTAGAGATGAACGTTGATTGTCAACAGAGACCGCCTCTAAGACCGGTTTGGTCTTTGTCTTTGGTGAGATTACCACCAAGGCTCAAGTCGATTTCCAGGCCAGAGTCAGAAACACCGTCAAGCGTATCGGTTTCACCGACTCAAGCATCGGATTCGACTACAAGACTTGCAATGTCTTAGTCGCCATTGAACAACAATCACCTGAGATTGCCAATGCTGTCTACGTCAACAAGGCTGCTGAGGATCTCGGTGCTGGAGATCAGGTATGATAATGATCTTCATATTAATTACGTTTTCTGATTTCCTCTTAGGGACACATGTTTGGTTATGCAACCGACGAATCAGAGGAGCTCATGCCTCTCACTCACGTTCTTTCCACTCGTCTGATCCAGAAGCTTTCTGAGCTCAGAAACAATGGAACTCTCTCATGGTTGAGACCCGACGCCAAGACCCAAGTTACCATTGAGTACGAGAGAAATGGTGGTGCCGTGAAGCCCATCCGTGTCCACACCGTCGTCATCTCCACACAACACGACGAGAAGGTCTCTAACGAAGAGCTCCGCAGAGATCTTTTGGAGGTTGTCATCAAATCAACTATCCCCGCAAACCTCTTGGACGACAAGACAATCTACCATCTCAACCCTTCTGGACGTTTCGTCATCGGTGGACCTCAAGGAGATGCTGGACTCACTGGCAGAAAGATCATCATCGACTCTTATGGAGGATGGGGAGCCCACGGTGGTGGTGCTTTCTCCGGAAAGGACCCCTCTAAGGTCGATCGTTCTGGTGCCTACGCTGCCCGTTGGATCGCCAAGTCTCTTGTCGCCGCCGGACTCGCCCAGAGAT
Organism: Protostelium mycophagum; assembly: GCA_002081555.1. NCBI lineage: Eukaryota > Evosea > Variosea > Protosteliida > Protosteliaceae > Protostelium > Protostelium mycophagum. Next base: position 34,364 of record MZNV01002758.1, on the reverse strand, counting down.
GTCTGGTGCAGGTCTCATACGCCATCGGTGTTGCCCACCCTCTGTCCGTCTTTGTTGACTCTTACGGAACTGGAAAGAAGAGTGATGCTGAGCTCTTGAAGATTGTCAATGAGAACTTTGACCTCAGACCCGGAGTTTTAATTAGAGGTATGTGATCGATGTGATGATGCAACAGTGATTGATGTGCTTAGATCTCAAGTTGAGAAGACCCATATACGAGAAGACAGCGTACTTCGGCCACTTCGGAAGAAACGACCCCGACTTCACATGGGAGCACCCCAAGCCACTCAAGTTTTGATAAATAGTATGATCTCGAATGAAGAGTATCTTCTTTCAAAATGAAAGACCACTTGTTATGCACAGAATGTTGCAGCGTGTCGCTCCTTCAGATATATTTGGAATTGAATGTATATCACGGATGATTAACTTTTCTAAAATAAGAAGACAAAACTATGATTTTGGCATCATCCAAGCCGGCAGATATTAAGAGGGGCCAATCAAATGCTTCTTGAAATCACCCATCGAGGTGCAGACCAACTGTTCTAAGAGGTCCAGGGATACGAAGAAGAGAGCTAGTGAGTGTCCTCTTTATCCACATTCTGTGATGTCATCGCATTTTGGACGATGATCCCATAATTGATTCTTTCAATTGGTTGTGTATGTCAAGAACGATAAAGAGTCTTGGCGCATGCACAAGGGAAAATCATCAGCTGTGATCATGAGGATTGCAGATGCAAAAGGAACTGAATTATACCTTGGCTCCACTTCATGTCTGTCAGTAAGGACATGTTTTTGCAACCAAATGAGCAGGCTTTCTGCAGAATCCACCGGATTTGCACAATCCGGGCACATGCAGAGGCACCCGAACATCTCCGCATCCACGGTGTTTTGCCCCTGTAGAGTCCTCTATGCATGGAGCTTGACATGCCCAAGGCTTTATTAAAGGTGCCCCGTTTGGCATTGATTCCGCACGAAAGCGTTGTCGCAAGCGTGTCTCAAAACAAATACGACACGATCAAGGATGAGGACGGTCCTCTGTATTTTTTTCATCAAATTTGTCGTCGCGGATGTATGGACTGATTTCTATGTGTCCACTGGAGGTGATTCCGATTTACATGATGCCTTTGTCGAAATGACACACCGATAGGTCCTCAATGGATTCGTTCAGATGGATGGACAGACGGCTCTCAGCCCTGTAATCGTTTCGGTGTGACTTGTATTCCGACACCATTTCCAAATGTATTCGCTTACAATCTGAGCCTCAGCAATAACAACCTCGTCGGGCGTCTTCCAACTGGCTTCAACAACACATTATGGGCGGTGATAGATCTCTCACGGAATCTTTTGGAGGGCGAATTGACAGAATCACTCTTGTCATTACGATTTTTAAAGTTGGATGACAACAGCTTCACTGGCCACATTCCCTCTTGGCTCGCGGAAGCGAGAGGTATTCACCATGTCTTTTTTGTCGTGATGACACTGAACCATTAGGACTCTTATCGCTGTCACTCGGGAGTAACCTCTTCTCGGGTCCTTTACCTGATCTAAGGACTCTTCAATCACTTCAATCTTTAGACTTCAACTCGAACCTGTTGACCGGCAGTACGTCCATTTGTTTCCATCATAGTTGAATGTTCACAGACATACCAAACATGACCCTCCCGGCTTTACGGTCACTTTCTCTCTTCAATAATTTATTAGAAGGCCCTTTACCAACAAGTCTCTGCACAATGACAAATCTGAAGGCCATGGACCTCAGCGTTAATTTTTTTTCTGGAGGCTTGCCGCAATGCATCGACCAACTCTCACAAGTGAGACGATGTCATCATGACTTTTGTTTGATGATCATTGAGCTCACACGATCCAGCTCGCTCTCTTAGCGCTCCAAGGTAATAACCTTTCCGGAAATATTCCAGAGTCTCTTTATGGTCTTACCGGACTGAATGCCCTCGAACTCAACGACAACTCTTTCTCTGGTGGACTCTCTCCTAAATTTGGAAATCTGGTCAATCTACAACTCGCAGCTTTCGAGTCGAACCAATTGATTGGACCGATTCCTTTTCTCGGAAACTTAACCGCGCTTTCTATACTCGATCTACAATTCAATAATTTCTCCGGAGGATTTCCGGCCTCCCTGGGCCTTCTATCTTCCCTGACACAACTGAAAATGGGATATAACCAATTGGAAGGTCCCCTGCCAAATATATTTGTAAATATGACGTCATTGAAAGTCTTAACTATCAACAACAATAAACTCAACGGGACCCTTCAGAACTACCCCTACGGAAGTCTATATTTAGATTTCTCCCACAACAACTTCGGTAAGAAAGATCCACGAAAATTCGGTGAATCTGAGTCATTGTAGAGGGATTTATCCCCCCCTCGGCCATTTTCGCCCCCAGTCTGACCTACAAAATCTTCAGGTGATTTCTCCCCGATTTTTGCCGGAACAAAACATTGATCCCCACAGCCACAACCGCTTCTCTGGCCCCATCCCCGCGGCCAGCGCCTTCCTTCTATATATAGACCTGTCACATAATTTTCTGACGGGGAAGATTGACACGCGGGCACAGTTTCTGACACAATTGTACCACTTGGATATATCTCACAATTCCCTAAGGACCGATATCCCAGCGCAAGTGGGATTTCTGCGAAATCTCCAGTACTTGGACGCGAGCCACAACCAAGTGTACGGAAATATCCCGCCTGCCATCTCGTCTTGTACACAGCTTCAGACCCTGAATTTGGCGGGAAATATGATGTCGGGGGGGCTGCTGGCGGACATGTCGACATTGAAGTCATTGTCGACGCTTGATTTACATGGGAATCGGTTTTCTCTAGGGGATATTTCGCCCCTCACCTCCATCTCTTCACTTCAGGTGAAAATTTGTACAAGGCGAGTTGTAGAACTGACATGTCAAACAGACATTGGACCTGTCCGATAATCTACTGAACGGTACGATCCCCGCGGAGATCAATAATCTATCCAATCTACAACTCTTCAACATCTCATTCAATCTCATGACGGGAAGTGTTCCAGGAACATTGGGGCAGATCCTCAGCTTGCAGACCCTCGCTCTACAAAACAACCGTTTCTATGGAGATTTTCCCGCCCTCTCGTCCGACCCCGCGGTACGACGAAATTTCATCTAAATTTCGCGTCCTGACATATTGACAGCTCATTGACATCAGCAATAATAGTTTCTCTGGCAGTATAGATTTTGTCAGCGGACTTTCCTCTGTGAAATACCTCAACCTAAGCCACAACGCTTTTTCCGGGAAGGTGCCTGCCATCTCATCACCAAAGACGATCATCATCGACATGAGCTTTAATCTTTTAGAGGGGACACTGCCAAACTACAATTACATGTCTCAATTGATCAGTTTTAATGCCAGTAATAACATGCTGACAGGTATCTCGAAATTTCCACGAAATTTCTGACAGTGACAGGAAGCGTTCCTGTCCTTCCTTACACGTTAAGATATCTCGATTTATCCCATAATAGCTTGGTGGATGCGAGTACGATGTCGCTACCCAATCTACAAAATTGTAGGCTGAACTACAACGCCTTCCAGTGCCCGATATCCTCTCAATCCGCAACTTCTTGCATGGCGAGTTGTAGTGTGTCAGATTTTCGGGCATCTACATCGGTCAGAATAAGAGTGGCGGGGGATTTTTCTGGCTACAGAGAGGATGTCATGGTGGCAGGGATCACTATCATTGCTAATATTAGCACCGATCGTATCCAAGTAATTTTTCAATATTTTTAAATTGTAGAAAGATGCGTAAATATTTTACAATAAAAAACCTAGTTGACACAAAGCAGATCAAGCGCGCGATGAGCGGCAGCATCATTGTAGACGCAGACATATTGCCTCCAACATCCGATTATACACAAGGGTCTTCCGAAAGAGTTGTGGAAGTGTTGATCCACAAGTTTCAAAACAATGTGACACAAGGTTGGCCCCTCCAAGTTCTCGGGGTGATATCCCCGATACCCCCCGACCCCCCCTCCGACGGTCTACAACCCGGCATCATCGTCGCAATCGTAGTGGGCGTTTCGTCAGTCGTAGTCCTCGCGGTAGTTGCCGTGATCGTCTACGTCATCATCACGCGAGAGAGGCGCAACATGTTTCACCTCCAGGATTTTTCGCATTTAGAACTTAAAGACATTTCCCTGGGAAGCGCTCAGAAGGCCATCATCAGTTTCGACGAACTACAACAGTTGCAACTAGTCGGGGAGGGGGGTTTTGGGATCGTTTTCCGGGGAAAATGGCGGGAAACTGAAGTAGCCGTTAAACAGATAAAATCAGAGCAAGTGACAGAGGATCAATTGCGTGAATTTCTCCGGGAGGTGAAAAGCTTATACAAATATTTAATTATAAAGACTTTGCAGCTGAAAGACATAGGTGTCGATCATGCAGAGGTTGAGACCCCATCCGAACGTCGTGCTATTTTTGGGTCTGACTTTCCCGCCAAATCCGTTGTCCTTGGTGACGGAGTTTTGCGGAGGTAAAGGTTTTCCCGCCATGAAGGGGCTCATGGATTTTTCAGGTGGCAGTCTCGTGGATTTTTTAAAATCAGAACAAGTAGATCCAGAGAAGAGGAAAAGCATGATGAACTCCATCGCCATGGGGATGCTCCATCTACACCTGGAGGGTATCGTACGTAACCAGAAATCTCTGGGAAAACCCACCGAAATTCAGGTGCACAGGGATTTGGCGGCAAGAAATATTCTACTGACTGACAATCTACAACCCAAAGTCGCAGATTTCGGATTGTCTCGCGAAAGTCAGAGTCAAGCGAATTTCACAACTTCCAACGTGGGCCCTCTTAAGTGGATGTCCCCTGAAGGTAAAAATAGACCTATCAAACGAGTTTTCACCCATATTTCAGCCATAAAGAACAGAGAATACAGCACAAAGAGTGACGTTTGGTCTTTCGGGGTGGTGTGCTGGGAGATTGAGACTGCCTCCGACCCCTTTCCAACTTTAACTCCGGTCGAGGCCGCTTTCGCGGTCGTTGTAGAGGGAACGAGGTTACAAATCCCACACACGAGCCAGCCCATCGTCACGAAATTGATGAACGGTGAGTTGTAGATGTTGAAAACTTACGTCGCCGCAAACTTATATTTTCAGACTGCTGGAGAATGGAACCGGATGAGCGGCCAGATTTCCAAGAGATCTGCGTCAGATTGGGTCCTACAGAGACAAACACGTGTAGACCTAATATCCGCCACAGTAGAGCTTTTTCCACAGATTACTCAGGAATCGGCCCAGACTACCAAACCCCCGTCTCTGAATGTCACTTTGACTCGGTTTCATAAAGATGTACATAATTTCGCCCGAATATAATTAATCAATCCTCTTTATATACACATTAACGGCCCAGACGGAAGACATCACTATAGATGCATTCCTCGACCAGCTCATCATCGCTTGACATCCGGCAGCACACGATAAACTTTAGGCGGAAGTACCCGCTGTTCCCGAGAACCTACGAGCTCTTCAGGAATTAATAAACTAAGTATAAAGGCACTCACCCTGATCTTCATCTTCCGGGTTCTTCCAGACACGGGGTCGATCACGAATAGCGGAGACCCACAAATCTCGAGTCTGGTGTCGTGTTCACAGACGTCTTCCTTCTCTTCATTGGCGAGTTGGATCCTGACAGTCCCACTTTGGAATGGCTGTGTCATCTGTTGTCCATCAGATAATGTGTTAGGAGGTGTCATTCTCACCAAGATGACAGGATTTGGGGCCAGATATCTTTTCTCGTCCTCATATGATTTCCTCTGGTTGCATTTGAGTGGCTGGGCCAATACTACTCTGCCCATTGTCACATCGGCACAGTTCGCTTCCATGCGCTTCTGCTTTTTTGCAGGCCGCTCATCTGCTACATCACCAAACAGGAATGAAATGGATTCCTCTGTTGGGAAGAGACAGAGCTCTGGTGGCTCGAGAGTGTCGATGAAATCGCATAGCTGAAAGGCGAAGCGTATGTCTGTGTGGATAAAAGACAGACTGAGGGGGTTGCTGATCATTGTCATTGCTGTATAAAAATGTGGCTTCTAAATTGACAACTTTTTGAAACTTTCGTCGCAGCTCGCGAAATCCCAGTGTCGGACATATCATGAAGGTTGTCACCGTGTCTTTTTGGTGTTTTTTTTTACTCCCCCGAGACCACCGAGATGATCCCGAGGTCCCCGAAGTATGACACCCAACTGATTTGTCACGCTAAGGAATGACATAAATGCGGTAAAAACGTATCCGTATTCATAAGGGTGGTGTGTTGTCACACATGCAACATTCCGTGAGATGTTGGTGTGACGTCTGAAGTGGACAAGCGGACATATCAACCTCACTCTTCATCCGGCAACTGGTCTGACACGATCACGCCGAAAATAAACCAACAGCAAATGAACCAAGTGCGGTAGGAACCGTATTTTATTCCATGGCTTGGTTTTTTTCAACATTCGCCACTGTTGGGTGACATCAACTACGGTCGCGGATGTCACTAAACCTGTCAAGGACAACGAGCTCGTATATTATTTATCGACAAAGAGGAAGGCGGTGGATATGATCTGTTCGGCGTCGTCAACAGACAAGGCCGTTTTCGGTACGGATGCCACTCTCTGACTTCTACTTTCGGTGGCGGCAGATCTCGTAATCTCAGTTGTTCCTGTAGAGGTGACATATTTGTACGGCTTGTTTGTCCTGCGTTTTTGAGTGACTTTCACGCGCCAAGATGAAGAGGACACCTTTGATTGATTTCATCCAACAGGTTGTCTTCAATCGTTTCGATCTCCGAATACTCTTGGTGTTCTTGAACATTATCCAGGATGTTCTTGAGGTCGTCCTCTCTATACTCTCCGTCTGACTGTAATCTATCAGTATTTTTGTGCATTCACGAAGATCGTAAGATCCACTTACTTCCTTCGAATCGACAATGTTTCTGCCGATTTGCTGCTTCATCACACCGCGCATGTACATCTTGTGCTCGGCCGTGCCGAGCGTGATGAGTCTATAAATATAAGTGGGCTGTCTCTGTCCCAGACGGTAGATTCTTGCTACGGCTTGAGTCCAGTCCGAGGGGTTGAAGGAAGGTGAGAACAATATCATCCTGTATCTGCATAAGATTCTTTTCTTCCAATTTACAAGTCACCCGAAATTTTTTTGAACATAAACTCTGGTAGAGCAATTTGTGGCTTTGCCACAAAGAAAATGTCAAGATTTAAAAATTCTCTCGGACCAAATCTGTGGCGATTACCTGGTCGCCGAAGTGAGATTATGCCCTACAGCTCCACACTTGAGGGTGGTCAAGAGAACAGTTATGTTGCTTTTGGTGTTGAATTCCATCACCGACTGGTGTTGATTATTCGTCTTGCCGTTCAATTTCTTGAATTGAATCTTTCTTGCTTTCAGTTGCTCGCCCAAATAATCTGTGTGGGTAAGATGCTTGTTAAAATATTTTGTTGCGCTTTGCCGCAAGTGAGTCAATGAGTTAAAGAAAGCAAAACAACTCGTATCAAAAGAGCGAGAGTTTTACCTAGCGTTTCCAGGTTGTGTGAGAATAAAACCACCTGAAATCAATCAAAAATTTTTCGATTTATAGATCATCTGTAGACATCTGCCACTCACCTTCTCTTTGTCTTTCTTTGCTCGGTTGATGATTTCTAATGCGAATTTCACTTTATCACCATCAGGTTCGCCGTATTCTCCGTTGTTGTTGATGTCTTGGTCCATATTATTCTGCAAGTCGCTGAGAAGCTGGGTCTGCGGATTTTAGTATGTCAAATCATCGCTAAGACGGTGTTCGGCCTTAACGCAAAGGTCACGGTATGTTAACGCGGTGAATTTTTGTCGTGGTGAAGAATCGAAATAAGTCTTGAACTTTATTGGTGATTATAATTTTCCCGCCAAAAAATCAAAAGAATAACAATAATCTAAAATAATTCACCTTGGTGGTTGTATGTGATTGTATGTATTTATACAGAATCTGAGCGTGGTCCAACAGCCGCAACGCGCTGTGCAATCCCTTCAGAAATTTCCGTGTATCAACGTTCGTTTCATTCGTTTCGTTCATTTCGTTCAAGTTAACTTGTTCAGGAATTTTTGTCTTGAGCCACTTGATGATGATTTCGTATAAGACAGCCTGAATGAATATTAACAGGACGTATATCGGAAATTGTTTTGGTTTTCGGTCGTTCGATTTAAATGGATCAATCTTACTTGTCTCTTTGTGATTTGGAAGAATACGTTGTACTCGATCTTTTTCGGAATAAAGTCTTTCATCTTGTTATCTGTTCTTGTCAGTATTATATAATTTTATCGTCATAATATTGCCAATAAATGTTCTGCTGTGAACTTGGCTGTCATTTCGTGTTATTATTTTCCTTCAAATACTAAAACATGCACAAGAAATACAAACACACCATTTCGTGGCTAAAGCCGCGTAGAATATTTTGAATCAACTTCACCAGAATCACAGATTTCGCTTATTCCAACACAAATAACTTTGAATCAACTGTAACCTCCCGTTGTAAAAACAAAACACCCTGGACCATATAAACCCTAAACTCACCCTTTCTGATCGAAATCTGGTCCACCAATCTCTTCAGTTTCTCGGAGGCTTCTTTCTTCAGTCTTTTACGCCTGTGCCACTCTTCGTCGTCCGAATCGTCGGGCTTGTAGTGCCCATTTTCAATTGGCTTTGTGAACTCTTTCGCTGTGAGAAGTCACTCTCATTGTATGTATATCTTTAATTGATGTTTTATGTTGCAGGATTTTGCCACAACCACATAAAAAAATTCACCAAAGATACCAGAGGTGCATTCTCACAGCATAACCAAAACAACTCCGGCTCCAGCAATATTTACATAGGAATTGAAGCACAAGACATTCAAAAGAATACTGACCAAAGTCATTCGTTTCGCCCAAGTAACCAGGTAGAGCCACATCGATCATGCATTTGTACTCCTGACAGTTGTTCTGGAAAGGCGTCCCGGTCAGTAGTATTCTTCTCTTGGTCGTGATGGAAGATATTATCCTCACGAAGTCGGCGTGTTCATTCTTCAGTAGATGGGCTTCGTCGTAGATCATGAGATCTGCCTTGTCTACCATCGGCTTCAGATCTTCTGCGAATCTGTTGTTGTTACTTTCTGAAACAATGTGAAGTTATTGATTGGCCACAAAACGCTGAGATCATGCGACAAAGTCGTGATGTTTTTAGGATTACTCTACGGCATATGAAACGATTTTCTCATCACCAAATGCTCAGTTCAACAAAAGGACATACTCTTGTGTCTTGCCAAAAAAATGTGACAACAGCATGACTCCACCTCTGTTGTACCACCTATATCACTTGAGCTGCAATCGCATTGAAGTATACTTGCAGATATATTTTCTGATGAACAGATATTTACATCTTTTTGGTGTGATTTCGAGGCAAAGCCGTGACCACGAGACAATTCTGTTTTATCTTACTTTTGGAATTGATTTATCCTCTCTTCTCCCGGCTTGTCCATTTTATAAAGCATAAAACGGTCTTCGTTCTCTTTACCAGAATCACCGATCTTTGTGCCGAGCCATTTGGTGAATTCGGCTTCCCAATTTGAGATGAGAGAGCTCGGGACGATGATGAGTACACATTTCCCAGTGGGCGATGTCTTTTCAACTTTGTCTGTTGATGTGAATCGGTGGAGTGAATGCTTTTGAAAATTTGATCTCTGCCAAATATATATTGGAACTCAAAAGATTTGTCGATGCGTGCGATACAGTTTAAAATACTAGAAAAACATATCTTTGCGGAAAAATAAATCACATTTTAGTACCAAACACTTTGTCAACACTCACCTTGCATCGCGTTGACATATTGAAAGAATATGTACACAAACTGCACGGCGATGAGGGTCTTGCCCAGTCCCATCTCCAAGAGAAGCATATATCCCATGTTCTCTTTTGCCACAGTATAATAGAGCATTCTCAAGGCTTCAATCTGTATGTATATCATTGCCTGATCGGACGAAAATATTGGTGTAGAGTATTGTACAACTGTGAGAGGTTTTGCTTCAGCAATTCAGAGTGAAAATCTCACAAACAAAATGGTTGTAGATGACGCGAAAAGATGTGCGGAACAGCAGAATGTCAGAGCATCAACCACTTTCTGATCAAAACAAAATCAAACCTGATGGTCCTTCAGCCTATCAGGTGTATCCAAATGATATTCCAACGGAAGCGGCACGTCTGTCAGATCTCCAATATTCACGATGGTTTCGTCTGGATCCATTGTGGGAGACCAGATGTGTGTGTCATAGTTGTCCAATATTTTCTCATTGACTCTCTGGACTTTGCTTCTGACTTTCTTTGTCTCTGGTTTTGGGATGGTGTCTCTTCCATGACAACTCTTCCTGGAACTCGCAGTAAAAATGTGTTTTTAAAATTATTTTGTATAGTTTTCTGTCGATGACTGCAGAGCCAAATCAAAGTGTTTTCATTTCCAAAGGTATGCATGAGAAGTACCGCAAAACAATAACACATTTCACAAAACTTCAATCCACTTACTTCTTGTGTGATGCATAGCTTCTCTGACTTAGTTCGCCCACATCATAACAAGAATCATCTGATGATTCCTCATCACTTGATGACCTCTCACTTCTTACAACCCTTCTACTCATGCTGCTGGCCGTATCCCTTGCTATGTTGATCTCTGTGAGTCTGTATATTGATGTATCTCTTGTATTATTCTGAGATGTGGTCTGGGATGTGGTGCTTGGTTTCTCTGGTGATGTCTGATGTGGTTGTCCTGATGTGTTGGTTTCTTTTGGCCAATTCACTACTCTGTTTAGTGTGGTATCTTTGGTGGTTGATGCTGTGTCTGTGGGTTTTGTTGTTGGTGCTGTGTCTGTGGGTTTTGTTGTTGCTGCTGTGTCTGTGGGTTTTGTTGTTGATGCTGTATCTGTGGGTTTTGTTGTTGCTGCTGAGTCTTTGGCTGTTGCATCCTTTGCCGTTCTAGTTGTTGCTACCTCCTTCACTATTGATGCAATGTCTTTCACTGTTGTTGCTGCCTCCTTCACTATTGGTGCAATGTCTTTCACTGTTGTTGCTGTGTCTTTGGCTGTCATTGCTGTATCTTCCAGTGTTGTCGTATCTTTTGCTGCCTTTGTTGCGCGCGCATCTTTTACTGCTGTTGTTGCTGCGTCTTGTACTGCTGTTGTTGATGTATCCATCACTATCATCGTCTCTGTCTCTGTTCTCTTGAATCGCTTTGTTAGTGGTGTTTTGATAACAACGTCGTCCTTCAAGTGTCAGATTGTAAATCTTTGCATTTTTGTGATTTTGGTGAATTCAAATAACCACTGATTTACCTCAGATTCCGATGATCCACTGTCAGAACTGTCTTCGTGATCGCTGCTCTCATCACTGCTACTGATGATCTCAATCGGCTGTATATCCTTCTTATTCATTGGAACAAATTTGTTCTTTGGGGCTTGAAGAAATCTCTTTGGTGTAAGACGAGGTGATTCTGTGTCTGCATCTAGGTTGATGGGTTCATTTGGTGTCTCTACAGCACCTTCTTTGGATACATCCTCTTGGTCACTCTGCTGCATCTCTTGAGGATCTGCTTCTGTCTGGTGGTCTGCTTGTGTTGGGCTCTCATGGTGTTGAGTATTGTCTGTGGAGGGCTCTAGAGTTTTTTTCTGGGCAGGAGTTGATCCTTGCTATAAAGGTTAGATTTGATTTCTTGCCAAGCAAAAAGTGAATGAAGTGTGTTTTAATTGAGCATTTTACTGATGCAATTAAGATTTCACCTCAGTGTTGGTATTCACAGCCAGCTCTTGGCTATCCTCCACCTCTTCTGAGTCATCGATAAAGTCCCTGTCTGCTGCTCTCTGTGCCTCCTCCTCTGGATCTAATTGTCTTACTGTTCTCTCTGTGTCTGCTGGTTCAGTACTGGTTTGTTGCCGGGTGCTTGGAGGCGTTCCCGGGAATTCAGCCTGTCAAATGTCAAATATATCAATTATCAGCAACTACCATATCTGCACAAGATATCCTAGCCTCAGCATCACATATCTGTTTCACTGCCATTATCATGCATTTGCAACTCTTTCGGAAACTTGAATCGTTGTAGTTGTACTGTCTCCGGAGTTCGTTCTTCTGCCTCTCAAGGACCTGCTTATGATGTGCTAAATCCTTTTTCCAGATGTCTAGACTTCTCTTGTTGCGGTGATATTCATTCCAGTACAGACCATAATTGAATTTGGGTTTACTGAAGATATTTAAGATGTGTCAGATCGAAGCAAAATGTGAAATTCACCGTTTCTCAAGCCAGTCTGCTTTGAAGCATTCTATCTGCTCTGTCATGATCTCATCACTGTCATTTTGTTAGATTATGACTTGATTTTGTAATTTTGCAGCTTTGTGATGATTTATTCTTAGTTTCTGAAGAGATTTTGCAGCTTTTCCACAAACACAAAACAAACTCAAGTTGACTTTTGTGTCATATCATCTTTTGCAAGTCCACTTACGCTCTGTTGGTCTGTGTGTCCTGTTCCTGGCTTGCTGGCGAATCCTCTTCAGTTATGTCTAGCACAACTCGTGGTTGTATGTACTGTTGAAAATGTTCATCCAACTCTTCCTCTTCCAGGTCATCATTAGCCTCTTCTCGCTTATCGTTCGTCTCTTCTTGTATATCCATTGGATTTCCAGGATGTTCTGTAGGTTCGCTCATTTCCATATCCTCAGGCTCGCTCTGTCCATGCATAGCTGAGACGTCAATGATGGGAACTGGTGTGTTGTTGTTCTCTGAATCTCCATCCTGGATCTATCAAAATGGTGACATACATCAGATCTAAGATTCAGCAGATCAAATTGGAATTAAATGTAAAAAATGAGTTGGGATGATTTGGATGATATTGTACAACACAACATCTGTGGCAAAGTCACAGATCAACAGTGTCTTTTTGTTTGCAAACGGGATATTTTCAGTGCATATCTCAGTGTCGTGCATTAAAACCACAACATGGCAACTCCATCTTGATGAATAAAGTGACTCACCAAATTGCCTCTGGCCCTCTTTCTGATCAATGAACTTGGCCTCTGACCCATTTCCTCATCTCTCTGCTCCTCTCTAAACATCTCGTGTTCCATGGCATCTTCTTCATCCTCTGCCTCATAATCGTCGTAATCTTCGTCTGCTTCACCAAAGAGCTGTAAAGTTATGACTTTGATGTACAATGAAAGAATCCAAAAATAACATATTACGCGGGAAACAAGCAAGTGGGATCGACCAATGAAATTAGTTTTGATAGTTTCGAAATTTTGACCAACATTTTTGAATAGTTGAATACTTACAGGATAGACTTGACTCTCGTCATCGGCGTCTTCAAGCGTTTCGTCTTCTGCTTGATTCAGGTTAATCTCGCGTGCTTCAAACTCTGGAAATAATCCTTCTGTCTCTTCTTGTGGAGTTGTAGATGGAGGAAAAACATCTTCTTCAGTTGTAGATGGAGGGGTAACTCTTTCTGAAAGCGTAGAGGGGGGGATTGATTTGTCTGTAGGGGGGGAGGGAGAGATTTCTCTTGGAAGTGTAGATGAAGGCAGGGTTTCTGTTGTATCCTCTTCAACAGTTCCCTCTATAAAATATTAAATTCTTTAAATTGAAAAAAATCAATTTAGTTGTTTTTTATTTTTGTAATATCCCAGACACATATTTATTGGTAATGGGATTTTTATATTAAAATTCTAATTGATGATGAAGAGCAATTCACCTAACATGTCATCCATGTCGCTCTCCCCACTTGATTCCTCGTTGATGATAACCACATCATCCTCTATGTTGATATCCTCTGGATATTCTCGCACACCCCATCCGCTCAAGTCTGTCTCTGCTGTGATGTCATCTCTACAAGTCATGGTATCCGGCTGAATTCCTGCTCATTTTTAAAAATTGATGATCCTCTCACTCAGAAGAGATTCAGGATGGAATGGTTTTAAATCAAAGTACAATCATATACCTTCTGATCCCAGAAATGAGTTGACAAAACTGAGAGAACTTTCTGGAGAACCACATTGCAAGGATGTTCTGAGAGATGAATTGGACATGATCACCTTGACATCCTTCTCCAGATTAGTTAATCTCTCCAAGATGAGAGAGAGCAATTGATCTGTGAGAGGTCACATCAATGATTTGATATGAAGGATACTTGTTTGCAGAGGCCCATTTTCCATGAGGTCAAAGCGAATGATTGGCTTTGTTGCGAAAGATTAATTATTTGGTGAAAATATTTGGTCCGGCATTTTTAAAATTGTGCAACGGTCTGGCCGTGTGGAGATTTTAAAATCATATCCTGATCAGGATGGCTTGCGAGGCGATCAAGAAGAGTCTCGCATACTTCTTTTTATGGCTGAAGTTGCATCTCAACACCATGTTGAACAAATGGCTGGATAGACCTCGGACTCTGGCTGTCTCTCAGAAACCAAAGAGATTCTCACATTCTATTGTTTGCATCGGTATCCACTCCTTTTTCTTCTGGTAATCTGTATTCCAAAAGTTGGATAATTCATTTTTCTTGGAGATTGATGTCTATGTAGGGATGGAACGATCGAAGGTTTCGAGATTGAATTTTGGCCGCTGGAAACGCGGGAATTAGTGAGAAGATACCGAAGATAATGAGACAGAAGCCAGCGGTCAGACAGAACTGAAGATTCACACATCAATTCCACCTCTTCCGATTGGCGGCCGTCTTGTGAAACTAAGGTGATCGAAATTTACATTACGTGATTCAACATAATGAGATCTGAACACTCGATTTATTCTTTCTTCATATAAATATAAAAACAAAATCTGCCCAGTACACCAGCACCATGTACGTTCACTTACTGTAAAATCACTCCACATAGACATTCAAATCACTCTTTTAAAATTTGAATAGCCCGCCAAAATGTCCTGTAGCACAACGGAAACTTTGTGGAAAGACACTTTTCATAATCCAAAGACTCACGTAAGAAATCGTCTTGGTATGCTAAGGCGGAATGGACCACTTCTACGCCGGGGAGGACGGTAGGGTAACAACAGTATCAAGGTAAGATTTTATTTTTTGTACTTTTCTTCATTTTGTGGAATAAATATCTGATACGGTGGTGGCGAATTTGGTGTAAAAGAAGTGCGGTAGTTACCGTAGAAAACTACGGTATTGAACCGTGATTTTTACAAAAGTTCAAATCTGTCACACCAATATTTTTATTTTTATTTTTATTTTATTTTTTTCTATTGGCCATACATTTTCATTCTTTACGTCAACGTATCAAATTTTTGTGCCAGACGATATGTACAGAGCTCGTAAAGATGCGAAAGGTCGTTGTAGATTCCCAATACCACTAGGTATGGGGGTTTCCGTCGTGTGGAGAAAGACGAAAGTAACAAGCAGCTTCTACAATGGCTTGACATGTCAGTAAAATTTTTCATTTTATTGTGTAAAAAAATCTCCCACATTTTTAATTTCAAAATTCAATCTTTCATCATTAGAGATTCTCGGGAAATTTCGCAGAAAACCCGGAGAAAATTCACCTTGGACTTGACGTAAATTCTCCGCTGTTCAGCAGCATCACTTTACACTGGACAATCTTCATTTCAATGGGAAGGGCTACACACTTTGTGGATAGAAAATATCAAAGATTTGATGCTCCAGGTGATTTTTTAAAAATTTTCAGAAAAAACTGAATTGAAAAAATCTAATTGATTTTTGGCGCCAGAAAAAAGATTCAAAATTCAAAATTGGTACTAAAATGTCATCATGCTTTTATATAGAAGGCTTCAATCCTTTAGGGTTAGGAAATAATGTGGATGGTCCTCCACACAGATACTTTCTGGACTGGCTTCCATAATCAAAAGTAATGTTGTCTGTTACACATTTTGGCGGGACAGAAGGGTCGCACGGCAGAGTTGTGACTGCATACTTGACTGTTACATACGTGATCTCTCCCTGAATGATTCAGAATAAATCGAGGCTGATGTGACAATTTGATCGAATGCACCTGGCAGTTTGGCTGCTGATAGAAGTACGTCACGTGATCCTTCTCCTTGGGTTGTACGGTGTAGTTGGACTCGAGGGCATACATAGAATCACCCCATTTATCTTGGTCGCTGATGCACTTGTGGAAGTTCCAAATCTCGGTCTCGTGTGCAGCTTTGCCGCTGCAATCTCTGTTGCTAAATGATCTTCGAATGAGCGTGCCGTTGTCTAGGAGATTATATATCTGCGAAAATTCTCCGAAGTCAGAAGTGTCCTCGCACAACCCCAAGGCTCTGGTCTTCAGACTGCCAGCAGTGGAGCATTTTTGGTTCCACACGTGTTTTCTGCTTTCAAACTCGTAGGTGCTAAAACTGAGGCCATAAGAAACGACGAACAGAGAGAGTAAGATGAGAGCGGTGCTCATGGTGGCGTCTGTAGATAATGTGGTAGAAAAGACGGGAACCATTTGCGCGCATGTAACAGACACGTGTTACATCTGCGTGGCACTCTCCGAGCCGTTCGACTTTCTCTTGCATGATTTCAAAACAGGTGTTCTCAATGAATGCAGAACAAAGTCTGGAATTTTATTCGTTTTAAAGATCGCTTGGCAGGCCACTCAAAATTTCAAATTGAAAAATCAAATTTACCTCCGGAAGCAGTTTTGGCGCGACACAGGCTCACGACAACGGAAATGGACGCACAACTTCGACTGAAGAGTTACCTTGAAGAAAATCCTCCGCCATCTCATACAACAGGTTACAAAAGCCATTTCCCACATCAGAATTAAGACATAATATAGAGGACGATGTGATGCGGTGGCTTGTCAAGATACACAAGCAATTTGAACAACAGACGATTATGAGCTCGCCACTCCTAGTTCCAAGGCTGACACCAAATACTCGAAGGGTGATGATCCATTAATCGTATCCATCACAACTCGATTCTAAAATGATTAAGAGGATGGGTCCTCCGACCAAGGTGTTGGTTGGAAGAACTACTCTTGGTGTTTGCCTTAGTTTGAAAGCGGAAGCCAGACAGCGCATCCTTGAAACCAAAAAGAAAAAAATCTTGCATCAAAGAGAACTGGACATCATAGACAAGATTCTTAAAGATAACAATGAAGACTCTTTTGACGAAAAAGTGAGATCAATTTTTGTTTAAGAAACCTCACAAGTTCAGTTCGGTTATGACGCATTCTGTCAAGCTGGAAATCAAATACAGAAAAAAATCGGCAAGAAGCCATCATGCTTCAAACCCTCAGTCTTTCTGCAATTCTCGAGGGATGACGCTGGAAGAATCAATATCCCCAATTTCTATGATTATATAGAGAGGAAAAGTGAATTTATTCGTCTTGACAACGTTCTGACCGTTGTAGACACAGTCGACAAATTTTACGTCGAGATGAGCGACTTTGACACCAGCATGAGCGGGGCCATCTCGAGAGCGGATTTTAAAAGGTTTTTAGAATCCAAATTACCGGTGATGTACAAAGTCAATAAACTGGGTAAAGAGGACAAAAATTGCTGGGTGCAGCATGCCGCTGCAAAGGTGCACGTCTTTATCCACTTGAATCAGCTAATCGTCCCAGATTTTTTTCTTATTGGACTTGAACCATTCAGGACGTATCCCAATTCATCAAATTGTACATAGTAACCCCGGCAACGAACTGATTCAAGTACTTTTTTTGTTATTTATTTTCTCATGAAATTTAAAACTGACAAAAATAGACGAGTATAAAATTAGACTCAGAGCAAGAAAAAAAGAATTGGTTTTCTTCGATTTATTCCACTTTTATTTGGAATTTATTTCTGAAGCTGGACCATCACAGAGAGAAGTAGGTCGAATCAGTCGTTGTAGATGCTGAGGTTTGCAGGAAACTTGGCAGAGAGAGCTTGATGACTTTTAATAATGGGTCCTTAAACCCCGCCTTTGTCGACAGAGTTTTCGAAGAACATGTTTCATCGGGGAAAATGGTGATGTTCATGACGTCTCATCATGACGTCATCTGATGTACATAGAGTTACGAGTCGTTCTTGGAATTCATGGTGGCACTCACGTACAAGCGAGCAGAAGCCAGTATCAACTTCTTCTGGCGCATTTTGGACGTCGACAAGAAAGGGTTCTTAACGATAGCCAATCTGAATTTCTTCTTCAGAGTTAGTATTTACAAGCCTGATGATTAGGCTGAATGATCCAGGAGATCATGAAGAAATCCAAAGACAATGGAGGGATTGAGCCTGGTGATGTCATCGACCAAATTTTCGACATGGTCAAACCAAAAGACCCAACAAAAATCACACTCAAAGACCTTAGAGAGAGCAGGGTAGGACTCCTATGAAGTCAACATATCATCGCGATACTATTAAGATATTTTTCTTTGACGGTGATGTAGGTGTCTAAACACGTGTTTTCGATGCTCACAGACGTGAACGGATTCTGGAGTTTTAATGGAGAAGAGACAATCCCTGCAGAAGGAGAGAATGACGGATCATATTGAAAGACCATAACTATGGAACATTAGAAAGGGTTGGATCCTCGATGATTGACGATAAAATTTTCCTTTTTTGTTATTGTTCACACGAGAAACCGCATTTACGTAAATCATTTCTCTTCGGCAACTTTCATTACAAACACTCTTTTTAGATAATAACATTAGACTTCGATTGAGTCCTCTTCCGGACCTCTTAACGTGCTCATGAGCACAGAAAACGTCGATGTTCCATCGACCGAATCGAAGAATGAGATTGATAATGGACCCGCTCTCTCAAACGGTACAGAAACCTGATGAAATAATGAGAATATTTTCTTCAGGTCATACTGAACGTAATCAGGTGATAATAACAATCACAATAATTTAGAGAAGGATGATAATGTGAGTCAAGTCGAGGCGAAAACAGAAAGCCACCCTTTTAATTTAGAGCTCGACAAATTCAGGAACACGTGTGCTGGCATGGAGTATTCATTGAGAAGTGGTAATTCATTCCTCCAATACAAAATTCTGACTGGTCAGATAATGGGCTTTCGAATCACATGAAACAAGCCATAGATATGACCTTAGAGGCTCTCCGAATTTCAGAGTCCATGCCAACACCGGAGGATGGGCTCTTTACGGAAGACGAACACATTAAAGCAGATCATGTCCTCCGTGCCTCTCTTCCCAAATGGGTGTACAGTCTGCTGCAGAGAGGGTCAGTCTACATTTCGTCTCAAGGTCTTACCATTTCCAGTGATATCATCGTCTCTTTGAAGAGCACTGGTATGGACTTGATCATTTTATACATCAATTCTTGCATCGAATATGGCATACCCAGAGAGCTCGGAGAGATGTTGATGGGGTTAAGTAGAGTGTTCTCTCATTCAGCGGGGTTCTATCATTCTAGTAGAGTGCCACCACGTGAACAGATCGAGAAGATGAAGAAGGTGATGTCCATCCGTTGATCATCATTTTGGAAATCAGGATTTTTCCTTGAAGGTTTTATAAACAATTTCTCAGGAACAGAATAGTGATGACAAATCAACAGAGCCAGCAGCTCCACCACCACAGTACGCGGTAAGGACACCACAATGATTCTCCACAAACACATCTACAATCCTAAAAAAATGACTCGTTGTAGAGGACGGATGTACCGGTTGCCCCTCTATACGTACAAGCGCTGGAATATTTTGGCAGGAGAGGCGGATTCGCTTTACTTCTCCAAAAATTAGAAGTCGGTCCCCACTTACTGACCATCAAGGCGATCCTCAGGATCATCTCAAACGTAACTATTCTATTCCTCGTTGTAGACCACATTCTTCTTCTGAATCGGAAGATTCTGACCGTTGTAGATGAGGAATTACCTCAACACGAATTTTGTGGCGGAATATGTGCCAAAGATACAGGCGACTATATTTACACATCTATTGGCACTTGCAGTCAACGAGTTTAAAAAAGAAGAGAAGATGATTGTTGCCGAAATAGGTGATTTTTACACAAAAGAATATGATCACAACATTTCTTTGTTTAGATGAAATCAAAACCATACTCAACAGTTTTACTCTTGTTTTTTCAAAAAAAATTGGCGGGAAATTCGTAATTCGAATTTCAAATCTGAACAACTCAGGTGACATGGTTCAGAACCTCTTATCCCTCGTTTGGACAGAAAACAAACTGGAAGAAGCCGTTGAGAGATTCAACTTGGACGTTGCCTTCCGCAATTTCATGTCTGCTAATCTGGAGCGAAAATTACGTGGTATAAAATACATCAGAAAAGTGGTGGGACGGGCACAACTGAACAGTAAGGACGATAAGACGTTCTTGGGGAGTTTGTGGAAAGCTGCGGCAACTGCGACGGCGAACGCGATGAATCCGATGCAGCAGAAGAAAGAAGAAAAGCCAGTTGATCCAAAGTGGGATATTCGTATTTTATTTTTCAGAAAAAAGAAATGATAATTTCTGGAAAAAAATATCTTTATTATTTGGATTTGATTTTTCAGAAAAAAGAAATGGAAATTTCTGCAAAAAATTTGTAACATCAAAAATAAATTGTGTCAGAGTAACTTTCTGAGTTCGCAGCCATAAGTCACCAAAAAACATGCACAAAAACACTCATCTGAGGCTTTGCGGCAAAACAACATGTTTTGGACTCTTCTGAAGCAAAAGAAAATCATTTGATTTTCGCATCTGCAGCTTTACCACAGATTACCAAAATAAGCACATAAAACACTCACAATACACATTTTTGCGGCAAACATCCACAGCCATTTTGACAAAAAAATATTCAAAAATCTGACTGTTGTAGAATGGTGATGGACTGGCTCAAAGAAAACGACGTGGTGGGATGTGTGTGCAGGACTACACACCCAGAAGTCATCAAACAATCCCTCAACATTTTGATTTTTGCTGCAAAACTGAACCAGATGGACTTGTCGTATTTCACGGTGTTGTACGATTCTATTTTGGTGAGTTTTTAATCTTTTCGAGATATTTTGTGTATTTTTTGTGTATTTTTTGTGTATTTTAGTTGAATCGTGATTTCTTTTGTCATAAAAACAGGATTAGTTTCTGTTACAACTTGAATATTCTTTATCTATTTCCGAGAATTTTCTGACATTTCTCAGGGAAAGCATGAGTCCGTGAAAAATACCATATTGACATCCATCATCCAAGTCGTCCCCTACCTCAATTTAGATTTTACGATTCAATTCTTCGAACACGTGAGAAGCAAGACACAAGTAGACGAATATGACGTCGAGACGATAGAGTTTCTGTACCATTATTCCAACTTGGCCCTCTCCAAACCAATAGTAAGTAGGATATTGGGTTTAGGGTTTAGGTCTTTGAAAATTTTATCTTTCATCTGGATCTCGATAGAGTTTTTTGTATCTATGGGGAGTGTATTGTTTTGTGTGGCCTTGCCACAACCCGACTCATACTTTCCATTTTTGGTGCATGTTTGGCGATTTGCATCAAAGTTGTCTGTTCAAACCAAAAGGGCAAAAACACTTGAAATAACAAAAAAATCCCGAAAAAAATACTGAAATACTCCAGCCCGCAACAGAAAAACAGACCAACTGGTACGGCATCCCACTACTCGCCTCTTATATCTCCGAGTCTGAAAAGCTCCCCCACAATCCCATAATCATTTCCAAAGTGATGTCCACACTTGTAGATTTGCTCCAGAAGCCAGAATGTCACAACCAGAGGGTGGTGTATATGGAATTATTCTGCGAAAATGTGCGGAGTATGAGGGCTGTTCCGGACTCGCTCATCGCGCTGGCCAGAATCATAGGTGATTTTCTTTGGAATTTTATTTCAATTCTTTCAAATTTAAAATTCAAGTGGATTTTTATCGTTTCAAAAAGTTGGATGTGGGTTTAGGGTTTTGGCTCGTCAAGTGAAATTCCGTAACTCCGACCGCAAACCAACTTTTGCAACTTGTAAATTTATTTTTAACATCAACAGCGACCTATTTTAAGACATCTAAGCGGAAGAAGCCAACGGTGTCCTTTGTGATTGAGGAATTGCAGAGGAGGTTTAATATATTGACGCTGGTCATACAAGAGATTATGGTTTATAAGAAGAACACCATAGATGTATATATGCAGAGCCCGAACGAGGTGAATTTCCACTCCGACTTTTCACCGATTTTTCTTCCTGATTTCGCAGAAATTCCATTGAAATTTCGTAGCCAGAAAATCATAAAAACACTATATCGAGAAGATGATTGAAAAGTATTCAAGAACATATTATTTATAAATTTTATAAATAATCGTTGCAGTTGAATGCAAGTTCTCCACAGGTTGGAAATGGCAGTGGGATGCGTCAAGCATCTACAAGCCGTATCTCACATATGGAACATGTATCTATAAGGTAATATAGTTTTATTTTTGACAAATTTTTTCAATTTGATATTGTTCTGTTAGAAAAGAACAATACAAGTATATAAAAAATGCGAAAATAGCTAAAAAATAATAATTATTCCATCTACAACTGACCCAAACTTCAGGCTCGATTTCCTTCACTTTATCTTATCCAATTCTCCCTTAAATATCAACTCTGAGGAGGCCAACATATTATGGGATTGCTTTGTCACCAAGAGTATCACCCAAGCCGAGCGCGAAAAAATGTACGTCTGGCTGCAGAACTGTTCACGCTCTTCCGCACCACCCCCCGGCGGAAAAGTCCAGGAAATATCCCAACTGGTCTCCCTGGGAGACCCGGCAGTCGTTCCGGGAACGAATGTCGCCGTTTCGGAGGTGGTGACGGAACATTTATTCGTGGAAAAGATGATTACCATGAACGTGGTGTCTTTGAACATGGCGGGATTTCAACTCTTTGACAATTCCTGCCTAATTGTAAATCTTCGTGGCGGGAAAATCAAAAAAATGGGGTCGGTCAGGATGGACGTTGCCATGGGCAACCCGGGCACAAATAATCTGGCCCCGGCGGTGCAGAGAACGGGGTCGGCTGTGATGATTTCTCCAAAGGAAAATAATAATTCTGTCGGCATGTTTAGCTCAGTACAACAGGTATTTCTCAAACTTTTTAAATTTAAAATTTTTTGAATTTTCCAAGAAAATTTTTCTGAAAATGAAAAAGACTGGAAATTGATGATTGTAGAATGAACAATACGTACTCGCAGCGGATAAATTATTGGGATCGGAACAATTATGGGCCATCGCGTTAGAAGCCGAGGACACCACGGTATCAACCGCGGCCATTTGGAGGCTCAACTCTTTTCACCAATTCATTCCAGGAGAAAGTTTCAAAGTGAGGACTTCATCCCCTTTGCTTTTTTAAATATTCATTTTGCAAAAATATTTCGTGCTAGTGAAAATTTAAAAAAATTTAATTGGTCCAAAAAAATCAAAATTTAATCGGCCAAGAAAAAAATCTTGGCAAAAAATATACAAAAAAACTGAAAAGAATTAGCCTCGCTCCATCAAATTAAGAGAGGACTACATCGCCACCGCCGTCACCCATCTCGAAAATTCCCTGAAATTTCTGGAAGACGAGGAGGTCAAACCGCCCCGCCGTAAAAAAGCCGAAAATACCGTTCTGCGATGCCTGACTCTTCTGGGAAATCTCGTGGCAGAATTCGAGGAAAGGACCAAGAGAAAAGGCGGGAACGGAGGCAGGGAGGGAGGGGGCAAGGGGGGGAGGCAGATGACGTTTTTTATACGCGCAGAGAAAGGTCAGACCCCCGTTGTACAGATATTGTCGACGGAAACCGTGTTGGCTCTGAGGTTCGTAGATGATTGATTTTTGATATTTTATTTTGGAATTACATGGGATGAAAATCTTATTGCGGCCCTATAACACGCTCATTACCGTGATCCTACGCGCTAACTACCGCAGATACAAAATCGCCTCCATGCTGAACGTTAAACCCAGAACCCTGCGCCTCTACACTTCGGACAGAGAGTTGAAAGAAGAATCCAAAACACTTGCGGAAAGCAAACTAAACGACAGACAGACCATAATTGCCCGCAAGAGGACCACCACCACCGACCCCAATGCTGCGAAAAAGGCGGGAATTTTTGCCGCGCTGACGATGCCGGGAGCATTCGGGTTTTCGGGGGCGATGCCGAATGTCCCGGAACCCAGTGTGAGAAGGAGCATTCCGAGCCAAATTGACAAGGTCACATTTTTTTTCGGAGATGTAGACGAGATTATTTTCTTTTTTTTTGTTTTTTTTTTGTTGACAAGCGATTCTTTAGTTGTACAAGAGGACCCTTTTGGGGCGAAACCACATCTTTCTGTTGATTGTGGTGAGAAATATTTTCTCCGTGACACAAAATGGCAATAATATTATATTATTATATATAGGCGGCCACCAGATTCACATCGGTTTTTCAATTCAAAGAAAAACCCACGTCTTTCTGTTGCTAAATTCAACAGGAGAAGGAAGAGTTGGTATATGACGAAGCACCAGTAGAAGCACTAGTGGGTGAATCCATCAGTTTGATTATGGGAGGAATACTAGGGCTCCAATCTATTCTGCCACTAGTCCCTCAATCTACAACGGAACGGGTATGATATCATATGCTATGATCACGACAAACACCATGACATCTTGATTTTTAAGAATCTTCACTGACACCTGTCAGGTAGATGACAAGACGTCAACTACCAGAGTAGATCCACCCCGCGGTTCCCCCAGTCAGATCTTATCTGCAGATCGCTACTTCAAGCCGCTGTACCGCGTCTTGAATTATTCCGATGAGATCGGGGAGAAGGCCTGGGAACTCCTGTCACTTTTGAAGTACAATGAAGGACTTGTCAACCACATCAGAACCCTGTCAAGAGGCGCTGAAATGCCAAATTGGGACGATCTGGTGGACACGAGACATTCGACGTTCAAGTTAATCTATTCGTTGCAGATCGTGGAGCTGCTGTTGAAGAATCCGGATATTGCAAACAATATTGTCGTTGAAAACGGGGTATGTTTGTTCGAGATTTCATTCGTTTTTATTTTTCAAATTGCTTTTGGGATTGTCAAATTCTATTTCTGTAAACGCAGATTGCGGTTATTATTATATATGCAGAAGATTATGTACCGAAGTGACATCCCATTTTAAGCGAAAGTCGAACCACAATATAACACTGCAGAGCCATCTCAAACAACACCGCGGCAAAGCCACAACCGAAAATTCGCCCACAAAAATCACTAAAGCCAACAGCGAACACAACAGTCCGAGCAGATGCAAGACCCGTGGCGTAAGAGGTTCGTCAGGAAGGGGGGTCTGCGGCACCTCTTGGACATTCTCCTGGGGACAGACACGGGCGCAACTGGTAGGAACAAATTCTTCGGCTTGTTGTTGAGCATCATTAACGGCTTGACGCTGGTGGATTCGCAAGATCAGATGGGAAGATCTAGGATATCGTCGGCGAAGGAGCATACTTTTAAGGTGAGATATCTCGGACATTGTCGTGTTAAGATTTTGGCGGGAAATGTTATTTTTGGGTCGAGATATCTTTCTGATTTTCCAGATTTACAACGCTATAATGGCTACTATTTAATTAAAATTGATATTCTTAATAAATCTAAACGATCTCAAACTGTCAAAGTTGACACATATTAGGACCCAACTTTCCTGTCAAATGTCGATTCACAGACTCTCGTCATGCGACTCCTCGAGATATCATTCGACGCCGCCAGCGCCTCCGGCCGCGACATCTCAGACGCGAAAGAAGCGGTCAAGCAGGCTCTCAACATGCTCATCGCTTGCGTATTTTCGGGAAGTGACATATTGATGTATTTCTATGGTTACGAGCAGCTCAAAGAGTGGCTGTTGTGTACCATTCTCACACCGTCTGAGAAGACAATCAGGGAAGGGTCATCAAGGCTCGTACAGATTTTGTGCACAAAGGAAGCTGGTACGTTTTTTAATTTTTATTTCTGGGAATTTTATAATTTTATCAACATTTTTCCAAATTTGATTTTCTTGAAAAATCTATTTTGATTTCGAAATATTCGGAAAAATCCAATTTTTTTGAATTAAAATTTTTCAGAAAAATTCTCTGAATTTCGAAATTCTTGACAGAAATGATGACGTCACCACAGGTCACGAGGACACACAAAAATCCCCCACTTCCTTCTTCTTTGACTTACTCCTCACTTATCTCCCTTGCATCGAGCGCTATCCAAATAATTGTGAACAGTATTTCCAATTGCTCGTCAGGATGTTCAGATTGTATGTGGACCAATTCACTAAAGAAGAGGGTAAAGAAAGGCAGCGGGATCCCAGGTGGAAGGATTTATTGTACAGGTGAGTTTTGGGTTGGACAATTTTATTTTGAATTTGAATGTGTAGAGTTTTTTTAGAGTTTTGGAGTTTTTTGTGCAAGAAATTGGTATTTCAAATATTTTATAAAAGTTGACTAAATGGCGTATTTACAACGATCAAATATTGAAAATAATATGTTAAAATAATATAGGTTGAGCGAACAATTGACAAATCATCCGGTGATGGAGGGGACATCATCAGGAGAGCCAGATCGCGTCATCATCGGACTTTTGGAATTATTGAAAGTTTTCGTCAAGAAATTCCCAAACATGAAGGAATCCGAGATTTGTACCCAAATCATAGAGCAGGTGTTTATTTTCATTAATTTATTTTTCTAGTCTTCCTTGAATATTCCAAGAAATCAATAATTATTTACAAAGATATTCATCGAATGATCTCTTCAAAAATGAAACAAATTCCAATCGCGAAAAACCCAAAAAGACCACAGTTTCACATAATCAAATTAAAATAATTTCTCGAAATATATCTTATTTGTTACATATAAAATATATTTCGAGGGTCAATGTAACAAGACCATACAAGTCTGCAGATACTGAAGAACTATTCAGGTCTTCCAACACTGCCTATTCTCCATATCTACCTCGACAAAGTCCTCGAAGCTTCCACCCAAGTGTAAGACAGAGGAGTCACGCAGTGCAGCCTTCAGCTTACTCTCTGAGATCGTCGCCAACTCTGCCGACAACTTCTCTTGTCTATGTAGACTTTTGAACTTGCAGCTGACGCAGTTACAACTCAGTGAAGAGTGGTCCTATGCGCCAGTAGACAGTGAGAAATCGGAATTTGGGTATGTCGGGTTGCAGAATCTGGGGGCGACCTGTTATATGAATTCGCTGTTCCAACAATTGAATTTTATTCCGGAGTTTAAGTCGGGGTTATTGTCTGTGAAGGCGAGGGCTGAGGCACAGGATGCGTCAGTAGAGGTATTTTTTAATTCAATTTTAATTTTATTCGAATTAAATGAATAGAAAATAAATTATTGTTTTGCAAATAAAATAATAAAATACGTTTCGTTTTTTGAATTTCAATGTGATTTATATTTTATAATAGAAATTATGCGAAATCTCCTCGAAATTTCAATCATAATCACCCCACACAGGCTTCTTTACTGTACCAAACCCAGCTACTGTTCAGCCACCTCCAAGAGTCAGCCAAGAGGCACTACAACCCGATGGCATTCTGCAACACACTGAAGGACTATGAAGGAAGGCCTGTGAATACATCCATACAGATGGACTGCAACGAGTTTAGCAACATGTTGTTTGACAAGCTGGAGAATTCATTGAAAGGAACAAAGCAAGAGCATCTGCTGAAGGAGGTATTTTTCAACAAATTTTTAAATTTAAAAATTGAATTTGATTTTTTTAGATTTTTTGAATTTTAGATTCTTTTATTTTCGAAATGAATATTCAGATTTTTTCGAAATTCATCTTGAATTTTCCAAGAAAACATTGAATATTTTTGAAAAATTCCGATTTTTTTCGAAATTCATTTGTATTCTTCAAGAAAAAAATTGAATATTTCTTCAGGTGTTCAGCGGCACACTCTGCAACCAGCTCATTTGCAAAGAATGCCCCCACAGTTCCGAGCGCGACGAGCCTTTTTACACTCTCTCACTCGAAATCTTGAGGCAAAAAGACATCACCGAATCCCTGAAACTATTCATTAGGGGAGAGATGCTTGTGGACGATAACAAGTACTTCTGTGACCTTTGCAGTAGGCCGGTGGAGACTCTAAAGCGTTGTGTGATCAAGACGCTGCCGAATATTCTGTTGTTGCATCTGAAGAGGTGAGTCTTGTGGATTTTTGTGGTTGTGTTTACAACTCTGTAGTTGGGCGTACAACTTTGTAAAATGTGTTGTCGCTGTAAATCTACTGCCACAGAAGTTTTTCAATTTTGCAACGAAGTTGCAACAAAATGTGATTTGGTCTCACGGCAAAGCCGCGGCATTTCAATTGTATTTTTAGTCCATGTATTGTGCAAAGACGGTGCAATTCCACCGTCATTTTAAAAATGAAATCCTGTGAAAAATATTACTTTATTAAATAAAATAAAAAGCTGACGCGTCACAGATTCGAATTTGACTATGAGAAGATGAAGCACATCAAGTTAAATGATCGCTGTGAGTTTCCCGTGTCTTTGAACATGGAGCCATACACCAAGGAAGGTGTGGCCGCAGCTGAGCAATCAGAATCAAAAGTAGAGGTGATGATCCTTTTGAAATTTGAATATCTCATTTCGGCGGGAAAATTTTTCTTCGGCAATCTCCTCCAAATTTCCACTGGTATTGATATGGGAAGGTGGGGGAGTTGGATGGTAGCGCCGTTCTGCCACCAGTAGACAGTGCCACGACACCACAACACGACAGCAGCTACTATCAATACGAACTTGTCGGTGTAGTCGTGCACACCGGTACCGCCGATTTCGGCCATTACTACTCCTTCATCAAAGTAATCCTTCAACAATTTTATTTCATACTTGTGTCCAATTTCTAAAAATAATCAACTGAAAAAAGTTCAAAAAAATTCAAAAAGAAGTTCAAAAAAAGTTCAAAAGAAATTTAAAAGAAATTCAAAAAAGTTCAAAAGAAATTCAAAAAAATTCAAAAAAATTATTCAAAAAAAATAAAAAAATACAAAAAAATTGAAAGAATGCAGGAGCGAGGAGTAAAGAGGACGAGCGAAGAGGGGCCCACTTGGTTCGAATTTAACGATACCACAATATCTCGATTTAATCCTGAAGAGATACCTGCCGCTTGCTTTGGTGGTACTGAGGAGGTAAGTGTCTTTTCGGAATATTCATGGCGTTTTGAGGGATGTTTCATCAAGGCACTGCAATTGCTTACCGCGACCCGCGGTAACTAACGTGGAATTCTAACGTGGGCTGAGGGGGTTATTGCAGTGCATTGAGTTATTTAATTTTAAAATAATTATTTATAGAAATTCTAAATAGATATGAAGATATAAAAATTGACATATAAAAGTACATGGAAGTGGATAGGATTACTGGCAAGCCTGCTCCTGTCAGCAGGGTCAAGAACTACAATGCCTATATCCTCGTTTATCAGAGGAAAAATAGTTCCGAAGAGACTCCACCAGTCGAGGAAATCTCCTCATCCAAGGGTGTCGAGCCCGATTTGCAGGTGAGATGTCATATCGTGATGTCATATCATAAACATCTAAGTGGTGAGATCCTGAAAAATGGAGTTGTCGCGACTTTGTAAACTATAAAATCTATTTTTTATGTTTGCAAAAATCATCGTGGCACTTACGCATGCCATTCATTTTATTTCTGACACATGTCAAGATCGTCAGAACCATCAGTGATGTAGATCTACCCGCCATCTCATCACCAAAAGAAGAAGAGACCATCCCGAGCGTAAACGCACCGAAACTGCAAGCAGTCACGGTGCATCCGCTCAATAATGGCGACAGAAGGAGCAAGTTGATTAACTCTAATGAGAATCTGGTAATCAAGTTGACTGCCGCATTGAAGGAATATAACACGAGCAATGGTGCTACGGTAAGTCATTTCTGTTATATAATATTACTTCTTGCGTCATTATTAGTAAGATGATTGGTGTGGCTCTGCCACAATGTTGTATATGTAGTGTTGTGGCTCTGCCACAATGTTGTATATGTATTGTTGTGGCTCTGTCACAATGTTGTATATGTAGTGTTGTGGCTCCGTCACAATGTTGTATATGTAGTGTTGTGGCTCTGCCACAATGTTGTATATGCAGTGTTGTGGCTCTGTCACAATGTTGTGAAGATTTAGATGTGGACTTGTAGCGGAGGCATTGACTTTGTTTGCGATTGAGGACGATAAGTCAAACCCATAATGATTATCTCTACTCAAAAAAGAATATGAAATGAAAATATAATTAATCCTGGTCAGCTGTCGCCGATGAAGACGGAGTCAATTGTAGATGTGACGGATAATGATATCATGAATGCGATAAGAGGCGACAATGCACAGTTCCTACTAGAGAGGTGAGATGTCATATGTGACGTGAGAGTGACAGGTGTCAGATCTGTCTTGTCCCAGGACTACTTCTCTTTTATTTGGGGTATAATCAATCTCAATACGCATCGTCTACAAGCTTCAGGTATGTCAAAATTTTACAACATCTCTCCAATAAAATAATTCATCAGAAAATACTTTTTTTATTTTGAATAAACCTTGAAAATTCCTGAAATTTTTTTCTATATTTTGAATATTCTAAATAATATCAGAAATGAATGATTTACCCGAGGACGACCCCTTCCTGCAGACCATCAAGTTCGGAACATTATTTTTATTCCAAGTATACTCTCATGCCAAGGTGAAGCCGATGCACGACATGTGGATCAAACATTTGGTCCGGGTGTACGGCGCCAGCCACCAAGCCAGTCAGTGGCTCATCACCATGACAACAAATTCCAAGAAATTGTTGAAACAATTATTCTTGATGTGCCCGTTTGATTCGCTGAGGAGTGCGTATGCGGACATCTACAACGCGGCATTAAATGCCCTGGCCAAAAAAGATGCGGAAGAGCGAGATTTCTCGGATATTCCCACACCGGTAAGACGGAATTTTCCCAGAATTTCCTTCATTATTTCAGATCTTTGGACTCAAATTCTGAATAATTTTATGAATTTTTTGAAATTAATATTTAAAAAATTTAATTATTTTCTTCAAATTTAAAAATTTAATTTTTTTCTTCAAATTTAAAAAATACTAAAATGAGCAGGGGACATGTCTTTGGAACTTCGTGACGATGCTTTCTTCTGATGCGATGGTCAGTCTTTTTTATTTCAAAGATAACACAAATACCCCAAGAATCCTTCAGAATCTTTATGCATTCGGTGAATACACATTTGCAAATAATTGTCGGCGCAGCCGAAAAATTCTCTCGGGCAGTTCGTTCATATCGACACAGTCTACCGCATCCCTTGCCGCACTGCGAAGTCAAGCGTGTCTGAGCGAAGCCAGTACTAAGGTGGGAGACCACTTGGGAAGCCCTCGTGACGAACTCTTTTGCTGGCATTTGGCATTTTTTTAAAAAATTCATTCTGCATTCAACGAATTAATTACAATCCTGAGTTTTCATGCAAAATTCTAAAGTTTTTGGCGGCAAAAAGATGTTGTACACTCTGACATTTGACAGTTGAGAGCTGTGAGGAGAAGGCCGCGCTGGTGTGCGGAGTACTTTTTATTATTTAAAAATGTATCCTTGCTATCTCCAGGATGGGTGAGTATATAACATTCTCATAGTCCAGTCGACCACGTCAAGATCCTCGGTAACTAACGTGTCTGTTACCGCGATTTGACGAGATCTGTGATTCAGTGACTCATTTCTACAGAGGAGGGAGCTACTGGAACGAGGGATCATAAGCCAATTAATTGAATTTTCAAATGGAGGTGGTGACTACGCCACAGCGGTGAGTGTTGTTCTTTGTATATTATATTATATGTTATATATAATATATAATATATATTATTAATAGAATGAATGCTACAAAATTGATGAAAAACGATTTATCTGTCGCTGCAATATGTTGGATGAAATCCCGGTGCAGAGGGATGCTGACAACAATCAGAAAGACAAGGCGTTCAGGAGCTGTGAGGGTCCGTTCTTGTCAGAAAAGGACAACTCCGCGAGGTATTCAACCGCCCCCACACTGATTGGAAAGGGGGGAAGGGAGTTTGTGATGTCGGAGCGTGATTGTAAAGCCTTACTTGACAAGGTGACATATTCACGTCATTTTTGACAGTGACATCTTTGACATTTCTCTTGGTATGCCAAGGCTGAGCCGCAAAAAAATCAGAAAAGCGCGCCAAGTCAATCCTAAAAATAGATGACACTATCTGACACCTGTCAGAATTTTCTCGGAAGAATGATGCGCGAATCAGTGGACTTGCCCTCCATGAAGGAGATCTCCATGCATTCATGTTATGAGGACAGAAAATCCACGAAATTATGGGTCGTGGTCTTCAAGGAGGCTTTCACGAACCTTTCTCCCGATTCTTACAAATTATGGTTCAAACTACTTAACACCCTTCTAGAGGTATTTTCTATGCCATTTTACTTTGACGATTTCAAGTGAAAAAATGTGATTTTATAAAATCACATTTTATAAAATATCTGAAAAGATTAGATCAAAGACACTCTGGTGAACTGGCGTCTTGACCTCTGTCTGATGACATGTCTACAACTCGTCGAGTCGCATCAGCGAAAGAAGGAGCTGACAGAGGCACTGATGGGATATCTGATGAGACTGTCTGATGTGAATGAGCTTGCAAAGGTGTGGCTCATCAGGCATAAAGAGCCTCTAAACAAGGTGCTCTCCAGTGCAGGGTACCGTGTCGGATAGTGTTGCAATAAAGAGTCTTTTGAGCGTAATACTAATATTTGTGTGAGAGTAGAAGATGTTCTTGTCTACAACTCAAATGTACTTCCAACATTTTGAGATGAAGACTTATCCAGTCTCTTAAAGAAGAACGTTAAGTCCATAGCAACAGCTATACCCTGGTATGGAATTGCTAATCAGACCATCCCCATCTCAAAAAATCTACAACAATCTGAAATTTGCTTTCAACGAAGCCATTGCAAATGCAACGATGTCTGCCCTTATACATTTTGGTGAGTGTGAAATATCAGCGCAAAGAATATTGAACATTCACGGGTGATCAAGCGAGCTCTGCATGTGTGGCCAGTACTGTAAGTAATTCGATTAATTAATTTAAATATAACATAATTATTTGTTGAATTTATACAAGACGGACTGGAAAGATAGTGAACCAGTGCCAGCTCGATCATCGTGACAGAGAGGTCCTTGCCAATGTTGTTGTGCCTCTTGAGCCCATCCGATATGCTACACTTCAGTTCAACAATTAAGATGAGCAGGTGCACTGCGAGTAAAGCGATGCATCCCAGCGAAGTTATTGATGTCTATAAAATTCAACAAAATGAAAATTCCTCTCTGCATTTTGCATATTTTTGACTCCCAAAACATCGCCTTGACATCCATGCGGGAAGGAAATTATCAAAGAAATGAGAACAAAATTTGTTTCAACCAAAATCATTTTGGACCTGACCGACCGAGATGAAGTGGCTTCTTTACTTGTTCTTTCTGTCTGCTGTGAATGCTGAGGTATCTGGTGATTTCGATGAGGTCACGTGACTGAATGATTGTGCAATAATGCTGCTCCAGAAAAGAGCTAGAACCAACTAATTGAACCAAAATCCCGCAGATCAACCAAAATAAATAGCGTATCTACACTTACACGTAAACACCTTACGCGTAAGTACTAACCAAAATCCCGCAGATCAACCAAAATAAATAGTGTATCTACACTTACACGTAAACACCTTACGCGTAAGTACTATTTATTTTGGTTGATTAATGGTAATACTGGTAGTATTGCAATCAACCAAAATAAATAGTTGCGTACCACAAAAATAAAAATGAACCTGTACACATCAATAATTCTCTTAAAATGTAATTTGTTTGTAATTGACATAGGTTTACAGAATCTTTGTTACCTTATCCAGGGTCAAATTGAAAATTGAGGCCAGTTTTGAGAATAATCGATGTGTTCTGATTGTTTCTATAGGAGCTGATCAACAAGAAAACCATAACTCTTGGAAATTGCAAAGAATTTATCTCTTTTGATGATTTGGAAACCAAGTCATATTTCCATATTCAAGAGAATACAAGGTCACAAAAAATGGATAAGTTATACATTTTTATAACAAGCAGGTTATACAGCAATGTCAGATTGTGAGAATAAATACATTCAGAGAGCTTTTTTGTCACCTCTCTAATAGTATCTGCTCTTAGAGGTGTTGATTTTGATGTGACATGAAGTTGTCTACTGATCTCATTCTGTTTATGATGCCTTGTTGTGATTGGGCCAGTAACGTCATATTGTCAGCGTATGCTCCTACCGTGAATCTGTCATTTCCTATCCTATATGCTTCTGTGGCTGTTCTGTCTATCCATTCTAGTAGGAGGTTAAGAAAAGTGAGTATTGATGATAATCTGTTGCCCTGTTGGAGTCCTGTCAGTATCTTAAT